>JAOCPS010097068.1:0-25973 GCA_025505425.1 Graphium colonna | reverse complement strand
AACTAGCATTCTTGTAAAAGTCTTTTGCACACGTTCGATGCGAGTCGTATGACATTTGTATGTTGGATTCCATACAGTAGTCGCGTACTCGAGATTGTATATAACAAAAGCATTATAAAGCATTTTAAAAGGTAAAATTGTCTGAATATCTATACAAGATCTTATTATAAACCCTAGAGTTTTGTTTGCCTTTCTAACTACATTGTCCACATGTGCAGTAAATGAGAGCTTGGGGTCTATAAGGATACCCAAGTCTCGAATTTAATTTACTTCTGCCAAAGTAACATCACAAATTTTATAAGTAGAAGGTATTATTTGCACTTGTTAGGATTTAAAACCATCTTGTTAGCGGAGCACTAATAATTTATAGCGTTCAAATCACTCTGAAGTTCGCTAACATCGTTGGGAGTTTCGGCCCTTTTGTACAATTTAAGATCATCGGCAAATATAGGACACTTGGAATATTTTATAATGTCCACAATGTCATTAACAAATGAGAGGAATAGTAATGGTCCTATATGTGAACCTTGGGGAACACCGGAAGTAACAGCATATGATTCTGATTCGTAACCTCCGGCAAGCACGCTTCGTTTACGATTTTTTAGATAAGAACGAAGCCATAGTAAAAACGATTCGTGAATGCCGTAATGAAATAAATTTTACGGTAAGATATCGTGATTTATTTTATCAAACGCGCTGCTGAAATCAGTATACAAAGCGTCGACTTGCATTTTAGAATAACATCCATGGAGAGATCGTTTACGTATAGCGCCAAATTCCTTATTGTACATCTTTTATTGTGCCATGTTGTGGTTTTATAATAACACTAAGGTGAGATGTTAAGATCGGTGTAACCAGAGTTTTGAAAATTTTAGCAAAAGTTAATAGCAAGAACACGGGCGATAATTTTTAACATCACTAGGGTCTACTTTTTTAAATATCGGTACTACCTTAGCATATTTCCATTTGTCAGGAAATATTCCTGTTGACAAGGATGCATTGAAGATTATTTTTAGAGCTGGAGCAATGTACTTACAGCATTTTGAAATAAATATTGGAGGGATACCATCAGGTCCATAAGCCTTATTGACATCACATTTTTTATAACATTAATAATATCAGCTTCACTAAAGCACAGATGACTTAACGTATTTTGAAAAAAATGCTACTTAAGTGTGGTTCCGGAATAGTATTAGGTATAAAAGGGTCATCGAAATTAGTTGCAAAATAGGACGCAAAAAAGTTGCATATGTCAGTCCCGGTGAAAGCATTTACGTCAAGCAGTCTTACCACAGCTGGAATCTAAGATTTTAGGGAATTCTCAGACTTTAAATAAGACCATAAGAATTAGGGGTTTAAAAGGATGCTACATTTGATCCAATCAATGTACTGTTTATAAAATTTTTACAACTTTTCTGCACCCTTTTACTAAGTAGGTTAAATTCTATTTCATCCCGAGGATATTTGTAAATTTGTAAGGCTTTCTAAGTTTTTCCTTTTCTTGAATTATACTTATTAACGACTTGGTAATCCATATTGGATATTTCGAGTTTCGTGGCTCTGAAAATTGTATCGTTAAACATATAATTGACCCCAAACAATCATAAAAATATCCGTCATGTTGTTGATATTAGTTCCGTTGTTCCGAAAAAGATCGTTCCATTCTATGTCCTGTCCAGTTTGGCTAGCACGGCATCATAATCAGCTTTATGGAAATTATATTTACTATAAGATTTCTGTTTTATCAAATTTTCTTTTACTGCTCTTAGTATTTACTTAGAGCAGTAAAAGAAAATTTGATAAAACAGAATAATTAATTACAGGAAGATGATGATTATCAACTTTAGATTAGGGATCAACACATTTTTCAACTGAACAATGGCCTATTTTGGAAGTACATAGTACAAGATCTAAGATTTTATTGTTTTTCCTCTTTACGTCATTAAATTGCACAAAGTCATTAATGGCCTTAAAATCAACTAAAGAATACCCGAGATTATTACAATAATTTGTGGGTTTTAGCCCCAGTAAAGTCATATCATTTCGTTTTTCCCACCCTATAAAACCGAGGTTAAGATCTCCCAAAATTATTGTTGGACTTAATGTCGTTTCTGTAAATGAAGAAATGTTACCTAAAAAACTATTCAAAGTAAAATGTGAAACAGGAGGCGGAAGGTAGACGACTCCTAGGTTAACAGTTTTAATTTGTCCGTTTATGATGGCTTTAAAGCAAATCCACAAGTCCTCAATGTTACTATCCCACAGTATCATTCGAAATGAAACAATCGACTTTTAAACAGCGATGAGTACACCACCTCCATTCTTTCCAGCCTCCGAGGATGAGCATCTATCACGGTGGTAAATATTATAGTGCGAGCTCAATATTTCTCCATCGCTTATATTATCGTTAAGCCATGTTTCTGTGCCAACTATAATATGATACCAATTTACCGATGCACACCGATGTTTATATCCTGAAGCTTAGTGCGCATACCGCGAAAATTTTGGTAATAAATTCTTATTTCATCAAGGCATACGAATAAACCCTTCGTGCTAGCGCACAAGGATTCTCCCGTCACGCACCCAGACGAATTTATATACTTTATCTCGAGCGATTTTCCGCGTTTCAGCGTGTAAGATTTTGTTTGCTGGAGATAAACGGGGCTGACTGTGCCACCATAGCCCAGATGCTTAGAATTAAGTTTACTCTCTTTGTTAGCTTTGTTGAATTTGATAACTGATGCCAGTACATTGCCTCTAGCTGTAATGCTACTTAGCTTGACAACAACCACTTGAGGTCTGTTACTATTCTTGTCTACTTTCCTAGTTTGTACAACAGACGCAATATCGCTCTCTTTAATGCTCGATAATACTTTATTAATCAGGTGAACAACAGTAGTGATCAAGTTCTCAGATCTGTTCTCTGGCAACCCTGTTATTTCAATGTTGTTTAGTCGCGATTGCTGTTCTACGTGGGCAAGTCTAGTGGATAAATCTTGAACTGTCAACCGCAATACTTTATTTTCGTTCTGGAACTGCAGATTTTGGTCTTTGCTAAAGTTGATATCCGCTTGGAGGCCTTCACAAACGCTACTTAACTTTGCCACTCTCTCCCCGATCTCACGGAGCAAAGGCAGGTCAGGTTGTGCCGAGTTTGTATTTATGTCAGTGACGACTTGTGTGGTACGCGTTTTCTTTTTGGGGCTTATGGGGATAAATTTTCAGAATGGTGGGACCTCACTGCTGGGATATCTCAGAGAAGCGACCTTTCTCCATTTCTTTCCTGTATTTTTATTTTCAATTTATTCTCCAACTCCTGACAACTTACAGCTACATTGTCACTTTAAAAGTAACGATATAGTGGTAGCTATCACCATGCTTCATGCTTATTTGATCAAAATTAGAGAATAGACAATCATTGGCAGTTCCTTCTACCTACTATATTACAACAAACTCCCTGTTACTTAAGAAAATTATTCAAAAATCATAATTCCCTTCCCTGACTGTGTCAAAAACTTGGAAGTAATATGTGACAATAAACTGTCATGGGAATCTCATACTAACAATATAAGGAAAAAAGCCAAACTCTCTTTTCAATCTTTAAAACGCCTACACTTATTTTTGCCCGTGTAAAGGAAAGCCAATTTTTAAAGTAAGCCTGAACTAATAACTAAATTTAAAAAATAAACTTATTACTAATAAAATTGTACACTAATACTAACATAGTTTAATTATTTTGCTTTTTTTGTAATTTGCAAGTAAATTTAAAATTAAAATATTAGCAAGTAAAGGCTTTTTTATGTATTTTTTATAAATTTTATAGTTGGCCAAGGGTCGTCATATTCATCAATATGACTACACACACACATTGGGGGCATATTAAGAGGGAAAGAACGCTGGTGTCCAGCGTATTGTTCCATATAAAAGAGGCTGTAACAGTGACAAAGAACTCATCGGACCCAATAATATATTTTTAAACGCTGTCCTTACTATAAGCTAACCGGCTTGTGGTATAAGGACGATTTATAAACATAAATTCCACGTATACAAACACCCAGATCCGCAACAATTACCTGTAGGTCACACAAATCATTATTCCAGATGGGAATCAAACAGGCGGTGCTAAAACCAGGGGCAATTGTCATCATAATATTTATACGTAAAAACATTCAAAGTGTTTTTTTATAAATGTTGCGCTGATAGAGAATCAAGAGATTTGGCACAGTTAAAGTTTATATGGAACAGGAAAGCAGAAAGCCAATATTTTTGTGTGATATACATTGGAAATACATTAAAATAAATAAGTCATTATATAACACTTCTGTAGCAATTTTACACTTGACATAGACCTGACATAAACATCAATTCAATCAATGTCAAGCAATTCCTTTTACAAAGTATTGCGAAATTTTACCAAATGTGAAGTTGACCGTAATGAAAAATCCTTCGAAGTTCCACTATTATGGGACATCTAGTTTATTTAAAATGGCTAGTAACTAAAAGGGGATAGAGAATAATTTAAGTGAAAATAATTAATACGTTTATATATTCCTTTATTTACAACACTTAACATTGTCAATTTTAATATTTCGAACAGATACATCCATTTAAAATGCTTGTCGGTTGTTTACTGTTGGTTGTAACAGATGAATGTAACACTTTTCATAAAACTATAAAGGTTTACATATAGTAACAAAATTTCATATAATAAACTCGAAATAAACTAAGGGTAAGTCAATAATATAAAAAAAATAATTTAAACAAAAAAACAACATGGAACATTTATAAAAAATTGTATCGAACTACATTTTCATCTGTGTTATTCAATTACAGCTCAAGCAATAAACAACCCTTACATTAATACAATTTTAATGCAAAACTACAGATTAAAATATTAAACACATCGCTTTAAGTCTTGTCATATAAGAAATTTAAATATTTATCTGACAAATTTTGGACTGTAAATGTTTTCTTAATATTTTTTCAGGTCTGTTATTCAATTTTAAACGGCTTGATTTTGTTCTGAATAACATCTACATGGTTTACACTTACAGTTGGACGTGAAAAGTAGCACTGTAAGTGTAATAGTGTATTTTATTTGATTTTTTTTTGGTATATTTGCACATTTTAACCTTAAATCGGTTGATAGAAAGAAAATCACCAATCGAACAGTTATTTTCAGTTAGGTATACCCGTTATAAAGTTTAAAAAAATAAGAGAAGTTTTTTCGTGACTTAAAGCGACATCGTAAGCGGTAGAAATTTTTCTTAAAGAGTGAGAATGATTTATTTCAAGACAACATTCTTCGATACCCAAATAACGCAATGAAAATTTAGCGTACAAAATTCATAACAACGTATCCTATAACTCCACACGTAAATATGGGGACCAGCCCCCGTCATATTTCATAGCTTCTCAAACATGATACTCCTACTAATAATATATATCGAAAAGGTTAAATAGTTAAAACTGGGCCTCTGCCAACCGTATTAAAGGTATTTCACACACATTTTTTTGTGCTTAAAGACGAAAAAATTTATTCCAAATGGTTAAGGTTTGAGCTATTTTTTTAACATTGGTTTAAATACTTATTCATTAAGGTAAGTGCGTATCTGATTGTTCAGGATATTTAATAAATATGAGATTGAACACACCCATCTAATATTTGACGTACTTAATTCATTTACCACACATAAAAAAATGGTTGGTACAGTATAGTAAGAGTAAGTATATGTAAGTAGAAAGTAAGTAAAATGTATAGAAACATTGAAGTACTAAGTTACTTTCCCTAATTTAGACCGTTTATGTATTGACATTGAGCACAAAGAAGCGTACGCTTAATATTATAAATTTCTTTTATATAAGTATTTATGTTCTACATAATAAATGTCACTTACATACCAGCGTCATATAGACGAATGAATAAAATGTCAATCTTAACAACAAGTTATATATCTTATATTAATACAATAAATTATTCATAGGTACAGGTGTTGAAGCAATTAGTAAGTAGGTAGCTTAAATTAATTTAAATATACATTAGTTATAATAATATTGTTAAGTGTAAAACGTATGTAAATACACATCACAAAGGAACATAAAAAGTGAACGCTGTAGGTAACATTGCCTTAAAGGATGATTTTAAAACTTTCAAAAATCACTTTTAATCTTGATATGACATCGCCGGAGGCGCTGTAAAAGTCAGTACAAAAATAGGAATTCTTTGAAAGCTCAAGTGTACAAGTGGACCATTTTGTTCCGGAGAGAAGGAAGGATGGCTGTTTTTGCGGCGAAATAAAGGAGAATTTTAGTGAATACTGAATACTGTCATGGAGTGCGGCTGGAGGCGGTCACCTACCAGTTTGGCAATTGGTAGGCCTCCTGGACTGCTCGCTTTTCGATATGGCACTCTTATCACGGACACTAAAGACAATACGAGTATATCTTAAAGAAATCATTACCCGTCTCCACGGCATCTATTAAAATGCCTCAACTTTCTTAATCATCCTTTACAAAGAGTGGATTTACGTGAATACGATGAAACCTCCAAAACATCGACCGTTTAAATCAATACATGGAATTAAACATTCACTAATACTATATCGAATAAGTAGATATCAACAATTATAAACTGTTATCTTTTACTTATACTAACACGGTTACATTTAGTATAAAATAAGCGTATATTCGGACACATCCGTTAGGCAACATTCATGCCCATGATCCATTTCAGACTTTTTACGTTGACATCCAAATGCGTATCCATTTTCATATTTGTTAACATTCAAACATTAATACGCGGGGTATTGGATTTGAATTCAAAAACATTTACATTTCAGTGAATATGAGTCATTGAGCGTGGCACTCGACAATTTTTCCAAGATTGAAACGAAAGAAAGTATTATTTCATTCTACTGTAATGTTACTTTCAAACACCCGTGGCAAGTTTACGTTTCAAACAGAATGCGGGTTTCATTTTTGTAGTATTCCAATCTACACAGACAAATGTCAAGTCGTACCAAGCACATTTTTACTGCTGTCTCAAATGTAATATAATGTTTGTGCGGTGTCCATTGACGGCTCACTCCTCTGCTGTGGGCTGCGAAGTAGAGGTGGGCGGGGATTGTATGGCTTGCTGGCGCATGGCTCGCTTCACATCCGACAAAGAGCTAACCCCAGCTTCATCCAACTCGCGCCAACGGGTGTGGTTGTTGCGTGCGTGGTTCACCAACTCCGGCATGTCGATGAACGCTACGATCAAAAAATAAAGCATTAACACCTAAGTTAAGGTTGATTCTTTTTACGCCAATGTGCAATAGCAACTGGGTCAACCGGTCATCCTATATAGTTGTAACTGTGCAATAAACTAAAATCTTTTTTTTTTGTAGCGTAAGAGAGTGCTGTTATTTTTGTTGTTACTCGTATTTATTACTATACTCATTAATATATATTATTGTTATTTTATAGGTCGCATTACATTCATATTCTTATTAATTTCCACATAATGTTCAACTTTTTGCTAATTTATTGTACTATGATTTTTCAATTTCACATTAGTCACCTTATCAAAGACAACAAAAAACAAAATTAAAACAGATATCTAGATCAAATAACAAAGAGTATTTACCTGCCCAAGCCTCCATCATATCGATGATGATGTAGTCTATGAAGCCGATCTGAGAGCGGGGCACCGAGCAGGTGGCTCGGTCGAACATCGGCATCACTACTGGCAGCTCGCGAGCCTTCTCCTCATCAGTCTGCAGGAAGTACTCCTCAGCAATTCTGACGATGAACGATCATGTCTTACATTTCACGATGAAATAACGATGATTGAGTGCAATTGAAAGTTGAGCTTATTTAAAATTTACTTTTTGAATTTAATGAAGATCTTTTGTAACTTGAATTATATGGATTTTTGCCCCATCCCTTAGCCTCAAAATTAGTCATAATGTTTTGATTACGTTCCTTTGTACATAGTGTGAAGTTGTCAAAATATAAAAAAATACCATCAATGAACCTTAACGAATATTAAGTAAAAACAAAAAAAAGTATGTCCTTTATGAACGGATATACATCGGGACTTTCTAATGTTTAAAATAAAAGAAACCATATGCAGTAGGCTCGTAGATTATAAAATCATCCATAATTATTCAGATTACCAAGTTTAAATCTGCTAAGATTAATAGACTATTTTCAGATTGTACCGCAATACACAGATATATCATATTCACCTTCTAGCCCATTCAAAAGCAAACTTCTGTGGCCTTGAAGCATTGGAGACATCAGCACACTTGATCATCATCCTCTTGACAAGAATCACATTCTCTGGCAAAGATAACGCTGTTGTATCCAGTGACAATGGTTCCTGTATTAGAAAAACAGTGTTCTTTAATTACCTGAGAATAATATTGAATGTTTTTTATTCTATCATAAAATTTGAAAGTGTATAACAAGTGATAGTAAAATTAATTAAATTTTAATACAGATGATGTTTTACAAACATAAATCGCACAAGGACAAACACCCAGATCTGACACTACTATTTGTAGGTCGTACAAATATTTGCGTTTATCTGTGTGGAAGTCGAACCCACGACCTGCGACGGTCAGCCACAGTCATAGGAACTGCGCCAATAGAAAATATTATTGTTTAATAATATAAGTGTTAAAAACGTATTGATTGATTAAATATTCCTTGTGCAAATAATTAACAATTGGAATAACAAATATCATATTTTAATCCTAATAATTGCCACTTCTTAAATCCAATAACATACAATATTAAGTGGGTATATAGGATAATGAGGAGATATTTACATCAGTATGCATGCCGTCCTCTTTGCTGCCACCACCCTTGGCATAGAAGACATTGACGAACTTGGCAAGGTGCTCGAAGTGCTTGGTCATCTCCGTAGCAAGGATCATGTCGACCACGTTGTGGCGCACCGTCTTGTAGGTATCACGGTCGAGATTCTTGAAGATGTTTACGCGGTCGTCATCTGTGATATAGATCACCTTAATTGGTCAAGGGAGCTAAAACATAATATCCTTGAAGGTCGATTAAAGAAAAGAATTTGTTTCACTCCTCACAGAAATTTTATTTTTAAACGAAAAACACAGAGTACGTAAACGATAAGTTTTGTTAGTTAATAGAATCAGGTGTTACTTTGCGGAAGTCCATAGTATACAATTCCATAAGACCGTTTAATTAGCTACATTCCGGGAAAAAACCCCCTAACAACCTACAATCAAACAAGTGAGCGCATGCAGGTTGTTACCCTCACACAATTAGGGGTTTTCTTTTGTGGAATATTGCAAATTAAACGGTTTTGTTTTTATCTTATTTTGAAAGGTATGTAAGTTTTGCAAAGAATAATTTTATATTTAGAATAAGTAATAAGAAACCATGATACTGCATATGCAATAACTAAATTAAAAATAGCGATGACTATATTCGAAAGTCTAATTATAAATAACCTTTTCGAGTTTTCGACTTATTACCGATAACTCTATTATTACAATAATTAAGCTGAAAAATATACTACGGTATCAGCACTACACTAAAATTGTGGATTGATAATAACGCCAAGATGTTGGCTTAAATCAATAACTAACCCCATTTTTTTAATTTGCTATCAATTCAAATATAAACAGTTTCTCCAAACAATACAAACAGTAACATTATGTCTTAAGTTATACTCACTGAGCGTCAACTTGAATGTGAGTGCGGCATGATGTGACTCCAGGACGCAGACGTCATTGTAAAGAATTGCCAATGGATGACGCGAGTTGCAGAGGAACGCGGATGAGGTGCCAGGGTGGTCTATGTCGTGGGCTGCTGCAGCTATCAACGCTGCTGCTGCCTCCAAGGGTTCCAACAACGTCTTCAAACGGTCCTTCTCTAGGAAGTACGCTACCGCCTGGTGTAAAATTGATTCATGGTTACTTTAGGAGAAATTTAGCTACTTTCTTACTGACTTTAAAAAGTAGGAGATGCTTAATTCGGATCACGGCGCAGAACTCAGTCTTTCATGATAGTATTCGTCCCATAAAGTGGTTAGAAAGATCGGTTAAGTAGTTTCTTTTAAAATCAAGATAAAAACACGAAGTTGGTGTTTTGTAATTTTCTGTGAAAATTATCTTATTTACCTGGAGTACGTCAGCTGCATGTGTGGAATTATGGTAGGTGTTGACCGCGTGGTAGTTGGTCTCAATGACCGTGAGCCAGTGCAGCAATGTGCGTTCGTCGCATTCGAGGGTGGCGCACACATCAAAGCGCCCGCCCATCAGAGCCAAGCCCAAGTGGGCCAGTGGACGTCCACGGGTCAGATCCTCGAGGCGGAATATCTCAAACTCCCAGCTAAGGGACGTATCCAATAGCTCGCGCAGCTGGCCTGATGTCTACAATATAATAAATTTTGCATTGTTTGTTTGATTTCTACACGTTTAATCTTAGGTTCTGTTTTTGTTAAAAGTATTTGTATATTGTAGTGGTTTTACAGCTTCATCTATTAAGCTAAAAATGAGAAAACTAAAATCAAAAATATTTTGCAATAGCTACAAAATTCGTCTTATGTGTCTGTATAATTTGGATATATTTGAATGTAGAATAAAAAAAATAAAAGTTAAGAATCATTTTTAAATAATACAACCGAACCCTTTACAGCGTTCATGGTCACAGATTCCTACCCGTGACCATGAACGCTGTAAAGGGTTCGAAACGTCGGGTGATAAAATTTAAAAATAAACCGCGATAAAATCCGTAAAGTAGTATTATTTAAAAATGTCTAATATTCGCGTAAATCTCAAAAACAAAATTAAGAATCATTGTCAATTTAAGATTTCTCTACTTGTTTGTTTGTCTTGAATTTTTTTAGGATTGTCATTTTCGACATGTGGGATGTAAAATATATTAATATCTAACTTGACCGTCGAAAATATATTTTTTTTATTGTCTGAAAAGTTTTTGTAAAATCAAATGTTAAAAGGAGTATTACATATTATTATTGAAGCTCACCTTGTGCTTGATGTTAGTTCTGTTGGTCTGGGACCTGACGACTGTAGAGTCGTTGCTGCTTCGCCGCGAAGAAAGCACGTTGGTCGGCCCTTGCTAAACCAGAAGAAGAAGAAAATTATACTGAGTAGATAATAAAATATAGACATTAAGTATTAGTTTAATATCTTTGAAACTAAGTTCACTATTCGCTCTTGTATGTGATGAAGAGTGTATTAAAGTGCTCATGTCGTAGCGTTAATTAACTAATTGTACTATTAGAAAGTTGAAAAAACACAGTTATATAAATAAATATATGAAAAAAAACATAGTTTTTATACTGGATTATTAAAGATAAGAAAGAAACAGAATGCATTATTTGCTACTATACATAGAGGATGTTACTGCTAAGACAGAGATCATTGTGATTTAAAATTTGTGAGGTGAATTGCGTAGATTTAACTGGTAATTATTAATTGTTAAAACTGACGTGTTTATAAAGATCTAAACAGTTTCTATTTTATCAAGACTCATTTGTTGTATTTGATTTTAAACATGATTTTTAATTATAAGTTTGTTAATATAAAATAACGAGTTGGATAATATAAAAATAATACTATAAATGATCAATACCATTTCAAAGTATTATTCAAAAATAATATTCTTTTAGTTTTACTAAATTATTAAACAAGTACTGCAGGCCATATTTATCTCCCTATATTTATACGAAATATTTAAAAGCTCTTCTTTAAAGAAATACACGAACTATGAATAATTCTGGTAAATCACATAAAATATTTTATATATGATATGAAGTATTTTAAACCAAAATGAACTCTGCCATAAAGTTAGGACATGTATTTGTGTGACTTGCAACATATTATCTAATTGTCAAATGACTCAGGCAATACGAGAAGAGCATGACAGGTACAGCACAGGCTTTTGTAATGTCAAACTTCCTACCATAAAGAACAAGTTTGTGTTCACTTGCTCCCGCTTTCCCAGGTTGAACAGGATCATAAACAAATAATTGTGAACGTTAGTTAAAATATTATCACACGTATTAAATACAAAATACATATATACATAAAATAGGAATACTTGTAAAGTTGGGGAAATTTTTAACATTTAAATAAAATTAAAGTGTCTGTTTGTAATGTTAAAATTAGAGCTTTTTACTACATGTAACTAGTATGGCCATAAATAATGTTACATGAAAACTTTTGTTATTTTCAACTTTTTAATTATTATAAATTTGGAATACGATTATAAATTTGAAAACTTCTTTCAATTTTACGGAATTTCACATATTTTTTCGAGTTGAACAAAGTGGGTATGGAGCCGTCGATCATATTTCAGACACTTCGATGGCTTGGGAGCAACCGTGTTCGTTCTTGGGACCATAATTTTGTCAGTATATACAACAACAATTTCTTTGTCGACTACCAGAAAGGATCGGGACGATTGCGTTCTGTTAGAACTAGAAAAGCTGCTAATGCTGTTAAAGCCAGAATTCTTTGAAACCTCATAAGGAAGCAAAAAATCTTATTACGAGAAATTAAGATTCCCGCTAGAACTCTGTCACATATTATAAAACAAAACCTGAAGCTCAGTGCTTATCTTTAATTTACAGGACATGCTCTAAATCAATCGTCGCAATTAAAGGGAGTAGATCGATCTACACGCCTTCTGTCGCGATCAATCACAATCTTCTGTGTGAAAGGTACAGAAATATCCTCTTTACCGATGAAAGTAATTTCACTATTAAAGAATACTACAATAAGCGAAATAATAAAGTGTACGCTTACAGTATTAAAGGAACTTCTCAAGTAGTCGGAAAGGTACAATGTGATCACCATCCTGCGTTAGTGATGGTTGGCGTATCTTTTCAAGAAAGAAGTCATAATACTACATATTTTGTGAAAAATGAGTGAAAATTTCAGCAAAAGTGTATAAAGATACAGTTTTGGATCATCTTGTGAAACCTCTTATCAATATACATTTTTAAAAATATACCATGGACTTTTCAGCAGGACTCTGCACCTGGTCACAAAGCACGAACTACCCAAGCCTGGATTAAAACCAACTTCCGGACTTTATAAGAGCTAATGACTGGCCCTCATCTAGCCCAGATGATAACTTATTAGATTTCAAAATTTTTCAGTTTTAGAGGACATGGCCTGGTCTAAACGACAAGGCGATATTGAGTCTCTTAAAAATATTTGGAGCAAGTAGCGGCGAAATTTCCCCTGAAAATTGTGCATAAATCCATAGATTCGTGGCCATACAGATTAAAAGCCTGCATAAAAGCCGAAAGTGGCCATTTCGAACAGAATATATTTTTACTTTTTGCTGAGACCTTAATAAATATATAGGTATGAATTTTAGTAATATTAAATTACTTCACAAATAAAATGCATTTTTATTTGTAACAGAACTTATGGCCGGACTAGAGTAAAACGATAATAACTTAACAAAGTACCAATTATTTAAAACAATGTCTGTCGTATTTGGTTTGGCTAATCTCCAAAATAGTTGAAACTATTTTTATATTAGTAAAGTAATTTAGGCTACTTTTATTTTGAAAAAGTTTTAGGGTATTGAGTAAAAAGTCAGTCATGGGTAGTAACAAAATAGCAACGGCACTAAAAGAGTTTTCTTTATTTAAAACAACTGGCCAAGAGCGTGTCGGGCACGCACGTGAAGAGGGTACCGTAGCCATCTGATGGTCATTCCGACCGCTTGACAAAATTAATACCGACAAATTTCGTTTTGCGGTTGACTCCATACATTTTGTTTGGACGACAAAGGCATAAGTGTGTCAAGTTCCATAAAGATAACTATGTATAGTACCAAGTTCGCTACAATTTGCCTTGAAAGAACTTACGTATAGACTACTATATAGCACATTTTTTTTTCAGAATTATTCTAATAATATTTCAAAAGTAAACATTAAATCAGTTAAATCTCAAGATAGAGGGGTTTAATCTACATAGTTTTATAATATACATATTTAGTTTTTGTTGCATTTTAGGAGACCTTTCCAATGATACCCCACACGATGGGCTAAGCCAAAGAAATTTTTTTTCGTTGTACGGAAGGTGGATTGTTTTCACACAATGTCAAAAACAATTTTTAGATCTTCAATATACATCTCATCACCAATTTTCGTGACAATCGGCGATCAGCGCATAAACGAGTACGAGCTCGGTTGAACATGATGAAACTATAAGGGTTCCTAGGGGACTACAGAACTCTAAAATTCAATAATATGTGTATTAACAACATGAAAAATAAAGTATATTAATTTACACTTACCGATAGCAAGGCTCCAATGAGGTCAGTCGCTATTGGATCTTCGGCCCTAAGCTTAGGGTCCTCTTTCATCTGAGGCGAGTATAGCTCAGATGTCCTCAACATGTCGACCGCACGCTCGATGCAAGCCACGGTAGATGGCGGGGCTCCCTCGGTTGCAGTAGACAGAAGTGATATTACCTGATAATGGTAATATAGTATTTCACATTAGAATATGCATTTGTGCCACAAGGTTCCATATAAATATATGCATATAACTTCAAACCGAACAAGGTATCTATGTATGCTTGCCACTAAGTTTTATTTTCAAACTACCACTGTTACTGCTAAAATTTATGAGATATTTTGTAAATTTAAGTAGTGATAACGAGATAAAAATAAGCCCGTTAAAAGTATTAATGCGCAATGGTTTGGTACATTATTTCCTGGTTTGATTAGGGTACCTTGAGGTGGGGTATTACTCTAACCAAATCAGGTAGGAAAACCCAATTGCCTGAACAGTAGCTCTTGGCTGTCAAACACTATTTTGACGGTGGTTTAAATAGTTTCAGTGTCTTTACATTTCCTAACAACTAAATCATTAATTTATCGAATACAATTTATCCCTTTAGGTTGAGGAGGTTAGTCAGTTACGTCAGTTGCTCTGGATAAAATAACTGACATTTAGGATTACCTAATAACTATATGAGCGGCTTCTAATCCAAACAGATATTAATCTGTTTGGATTAGAAGTCGCTCATATAGTTAATAGGGAATAATGTGAGAAAAAAGTAAAAGAGCGGGAGAGAAATCAAAATGGCTTTTTTATATATTATAGCCGATATAGAAACCATCCACTAAATCTCAAAATATATTGTGATATAATTGGGGAATGTGATCACAAGTTTTTCTTCCTCTGTATTTCTCCCTTCTTCTCCTATTCCCTTACTTTCATTATTCAGTGGGATAGACCTGCCACAGTGACCTAGTGATTTAGCCCTTTATTTTATAAACTGGAGATAGCAGTTCAGAAGTTATGAAAATGCATTTGTGCTGTTTTATCATTGCGTTTGAGCTATACAGGCTGATAGCTCAATTACCTGATAATTAAGATGATCCATACATCGGATCGGTATCTCAAATGTTGGTCCTTTGTCTTTCTTTTGTCTCTCTTTTATTACATCCGTTTCCGTGCGTAAGTGTACTCCATAATATTTCTTGCAAATAATGAACCAGAACAAGTTCATTACGTGCCTGCTTAAACCTTATATTATCTTACGAACCTTTCAATCAGATGTTCAGACTGCAAAGACACAATCCTGTGAAATATTATATAAATACAAATTTAGCGGAATTTTAAGGGATATAGAGACACAAGTCAAAATTTGGTAAGTGATTAGATAGCTTACCTCATAGTCTTAGTATATTACCAGCATTGGAGATAATAAGTCATAAGAAAAGATGGGTGCATATTAGACATGATTTATTTAGCTATCCGTAAAGACCAGAGATGGAATTTGCCTGAAATATGGCTGTCTGTTTAATTTGATAGTCATAAGATTCTTACCTTAGTAATAGGTGCCTCTAATGGCAAGCCCTGTAGTTTGGCAAGCGAAGTGCGACGCAAACCATCTGAGGCGATAGAGCGGACGTCCAGCGACCCACGCCTGATGGAATGCAAAGAACCGCGAGCGCGTTCACCATCGGAAGCTGTTCCCGATTCGCATACGAACACGATGTGCGAAGTGCTCCTAAGGGTAATTAAAACTTTCGATAAATTCGTCAATAATAAAAACTGTTACCGGATTGCAAAGATTCGTTTACAGAAAAATTAATTCGTTTACCGAAAAATCGGTAAAAAACCATTGCAATCAATGACCTAGTTTTATATTTTTGTAATAAATATAAAAATACAGTATAATTATATAAATGCCCGGTTGGTGCAGTTGCTAAGACATTGGCTGTGGCGTCATGGGTTCGATTCTCACACAGAGCAAATATTTGTAGGACCTACAAATAGTTGTTTCGGATCTGGGTGTTTGTCTTTGTGGTATTTATGTTTGTAAAACGCCCTTGTAACACATGACTTTGGTCTAATAATTAAGGCAGCGTTTTAAAAAAAAAAGAAATAAATATATAATAGCAGAAGAGTATACGCGTATATACTAATAGAATTCTACTTCGCAGAATCGCTACCCAAAGTGCACCATAATTTTAAATTAAAAAACCTTACGGATTCTTTCACGGTTCTTTTTTTTCACCGGACATTTCGAAAACTTTACAGCCCTACCCGTGATCATAAACGCTGTAAAGGGTTCGAAACATCCGGTCATAAAATTTCAAAAATAAAGTGCGAGCAATACCTATAAGTTGTTTCATTTAAAATGCATAATTTTATCCTAAGTCTCAGAAAAAATATTGTATATATTCATTCATTTTTCATTTTGCCGATGACCTCATCAATGTAGAGTTTGGGATTGTTTCCAAATAAAAATTCAACGAGGATGTCTATCCATATACAATAATTCCTGTCAATAAACCAGTTTATAAGCTAAATTTAATTCATATCCGCTCAGATATTATTATTAAATAAAATTGTTTCTTTTTTATGGAAAAGAAGACAAACGAGCAGACGGTTCACCTGATGGTAAGCGATCCCGTCGCCCATAGACAAACGCAACATCCGGAGAGTTGCGAGTGCTTTGTCAACCTGGGAGATCAAACATAATAGGTTTATTGGATAGGATAGGATCCGGATTAAGGATTTTGAGAGGATAGGTCTAGGAAAAGGAAAGGGTAGACATGGCAATTCAGCATCCCCAAAAATCATGCATACTTTATTTTATGCCGACTTGATAAAGGGTGGTGGTACTTCCCCGGCCTGTGTGAAAGCTGTGAAAAGTTGTTATGGTCTACCATCTCTAAATTTTTGTTTAATTTTTTTGTCTTTTAGGTTACGTCATTTTTTTATTTATACCTTTCCTAAATAAATAATCCTTGTAAAATCTCTGAAAACCCTAAATAACAAAATGTGTGGATAGGATGTAATTCAATTTTGTGACCGCAAAGTGTTTGCTTACTTTGATAATGGCCCCAAAACCTTGTATAAATATTGTCATTGTAGAATGATTTTAGTGAAAATATTTTATCTCTTTTATTACGTTATTATTGCATGTTTACGCTATCGATAGAATACCCTTCAAGTCTAAATTTATATTGAATATTTCATCAAGTTACCCTTGATGGAGCATTATAATAAAAACTGTGTGTGTTTTATGAACCCACGATGCAACTGAAATAAAAAAAATTATATCAATGCACCTGTATGAATGAGTGAGATTATGAATTCTACATGGTCAGCTACTAATGCTACAGGGCGCTGCTATGTTGGTTTAGGTTGCTCTATGCGACATGATGAACGAACAAATTGAGGCTATGGAAAAATCTAGTTTTACTTTAAAAAAAGAAGAAGTCGCCTATGGTTAAGCAGACCTTGCTAGAGCGACTGAAGCGCCACGACAAGGCAGCAGTATCGGATCAGGTGCCGCGCGTCGTCGCAGCATGACAGGACCCTCAAAGTCGCGCGCCCCACTCGATGCTAAGCGCAGGGCTTCGCCACCGACTGTATCCGTGAGGGGCCGTGGACCTTCATCAGAGCGCCAACCGAGAAGACGGCCCCATGATTTGTTGGTTAACTGCACAAAAAGTAAGAAAAATATTTTTAAGAAAAACAGTAAGCCAATTTTTGCACGGTGTATTGTTTACATTTCTTGAAGTAAAACGATAAATAATAAGTAGTAATCTTAATTTTTCTATTTTTGTTGTCAGATCATCTCTTTATTCTTAAACTTTAAACAATTTGCAACCACATGTGGTCTCAATTTTTTGTAGTCTAAAATGATTGTAGATGGCAGAGGTATGTTTCCCCAATGGAGTATGGAAGTTTGTCGTCTTTCCACCTACATCTGGCAACTATCTAGATGAAGAAGAATATCGTAAATAGTAGTATCTTATTATACAATATATAGAAACATCACATATTTTCAACACAATGAACCTGTAAATTGCCAATGAAAATATATTGATCACTCTTGTACAAGCATTCAATCTGCCTTTTGAACCATCTCATCATCTTCGTTCTGTACACGTCCTCTACAGGATTTAAAATTTGATATACATAATACACGTTTATTTACCAGGACCCGTTGTTGATCATCGGTGACAGCGACCAAGTCTCGGCATCTATCAGCGGCGGCGGCAAGGGCAGCAACAGCCCCGACCTGGGCTCGAGCTGTGGCAGCTGCTGCGCGAGCTTGCAGGATCTCCGCGCACCAGGCTGTCGCACCCACTGTCTCCACCATAACCTAATCAACCAGAAATATGATTAATGTGCTGTTTATTATTTAAAAAAATAAAAATTCACGGCATTTATCCTAATGTTCCCACCACTCTCAAGTTCTAAGATTCTCTTAACGAGTATCAAATATGTGGGCTCTATGCTTTATCGGATGTATCTTTTAATTGTGTCCACTGACATTTTTGACTCTTTCAAAACTAAAATATTTGATCTTGATTATAACTCAGTTTCTTGAGACGTTCCTCAATTCTTAATACCTAGACGTTTTCAAAAAACAAAATAAATCAGGCGTACTAACGTACAACTAAGTGATCATATAATACCTTACTACCATATAGTACTTTTGGAAGAACTGAACCCTAAGTACGAAGCTACGCTTAATGCAAGAAAACTACATAGCTGCAAATCATGTATTAATGTTACAAACACACTTACTGTAAAACAACTTTTACTGAACAGTTGTTTTCCATAGATCTCACAATGGATTTCACGTAGAATTTTTAACTACAAAAGTTATTTCTTTAAATATATAGTTTCAACTTTATGTCTGCTTAAGAAAAAAACAGATAAACACAGAAATTTAGATAGTAGGCTTTCATTTTCTATTTCATATTCATAAACAATTTTAACGAAAATTATATATAATAAAAGTGGAACAAAAATAATTTTCATGTCGAAATCGCGTATGATATTCACTTTCCACTTACGGTCTTAAAAGCATATACTGATTGTCAAAAGTATCACACGAGTCCGGGACAAACAAAGCTCTCCGACCCGAATTATGATATATTGTACGAATGACGCAAAATGCGCCGAAAAGGCTCTGACATTTGAATAGAGTTACGGTTCTTTACAATTATGCCGCTCCGATTTGGACTGAATTTGCGCTTTTGTTGGCCTAAAAGGAAATCCAGGTTACTTTTGAACATATCTTTAATATTTCGGTTTATTTACGCCAATCTTTAACATCTGTTATAACAAAAACGAAAGTATCCTAATTTCTTACAAGGAAATGAAACTAATCGCATGATAATTGATGACTAATTTAACATACGCCCTCACCAGTGCTTTCTAATTGTAATTCGTTCTGTAAAGTTAGCCTATATATGCTTTTTTCCTTTTTTTTATCGACTTTCTAATCCAAGTGTTTTATATGTTTGTAGATAAATAGCGCTTAAAATTAAGATTGAAGGTAAAATAACCAGGGTGTGAGGCCTAGTTACCTGTAGCACAGGATCCTATAGGAACCTATTTCAGGAACTTGTCGGTTCATTAAGGATTTTGGATCTCTTGTATTTTATTTTTAGACACTATTGTAATAGGTCTTTACCTATGAAATTGCCGTTCCTCAGTACTGGTTATTTCAAATAAAAAAATTGGAATGGCTCTGTATTCTAAATTCAAATTAATTTTGTTTTAAAAACATGACATTCTTTGTACAAACTCAGTCTTTTGTTTATTGATAAGCGTTGTATTTTTATTACATTTGAACGTTTTTCGTCATAATCGATACGTTAAAAATTCTAATAACCTTGCACCTACCAACTATTACTTTTTCTAAAATTAAGACAACTGTTTAGTGGATTAAAAATTCAATCCCCGAGAGGCAGTACAATGCCAAATGTAAACGCCTTTGAAGAGTTTGTTGCCTCCCGTCTAGCTGATTTTTATAAAAAGTCATCAAAAAATCGCCAATCCGTTGACAAAGATGCGTCGACTGCATGGGTAATTACGTAAAATAAATACTTTCACTTAATCCATACAAAACGACAATTTCATAGGTAAAGAAATTTATTATTATTCCGACAACTCTGCCAACCCCCGGCGCTCGTTGATACTCGAATTGGCAAGTGTAAAATATGTCACCGAAGACCCATTCACGGTTTGTCCACATGCTGTTGATACAGTTTATATTACTGAAGATAAGAAAAGATCTGCTATACATCCTAAACAGAGAATTGGAATGTAAGGGGTTTGTTGCAACCAGGAAAACTTATGATAATTGAAAAAGAGATGAGTGAACATCAAATCTTATTACTCAGTCTTAGTAAAACACAAACTGTAATTGCTTCATTACTGGATATAACGCAGATAACGACAGAATGATGGCCAACCGCAACTTTAACTCACTCAACATCGACCAAGTCTATGCTTCGACAGCACAGTCTTCAAAAGAGGACATTAACAACTTATATGTTAATGTACAAATAACTTGTGAAAGCATTTCCAACCATGACATAATGATAATCCGAGGTGATTGGAATCATGTCCAGTATTCCCCACCTTTTCTGATGAACAAATTCGCCACATAGTCGTAAAATACAGGTTCAGTACCAGAAATGAAAGGGGGGAAAAGCTTATAGTCCTCTGTGATAAACTTAAAAACATTTCCAGATTTTGGCTCCGATGTAGCTGCTGATTTTAAAAATTTACTTAAAATCCTACAAAAAGAAAAAATCCAACAAAATTAAGTATGATATTCTCCACTCGAAAACTGAGACTGGCGGAATTAACATCAACAAATGCAATAAGTTAAATCTCTATATATATACATATCTACACGTATGTACATCTGATAGGTACTAGGGTCCTAGAGAGCCCATTAAATTGTTAATGGACAATATACTTTGTCACTTTAAATAAAGATATATTGCTAACGGTTTTGAGCGTTTCTTCTCAACAACTTCAGCCAAGGTCACATCCATTTTAAAATTATCTCCCTTTTATTATATAACCATATTAACAATAATATATCCTCTGGTAATTGCCAATTTAAATTTAAATATGTATTCTAAAAATTATATAATTAAAGTATAATGAAAAACTATAAATCTATACATGTTAAAAGTACTTTTGGCTTATAGGGCACATCTGGAAACTTAATTTAGACAATAATGCCACATATTGCGTCACATCTTGCTCATATTTTTAATAAACGTGTAGAGTCGGGAACTTTTTCCCCCGATCCCCGAACCCGATCTCATGAAGATGAGGAAGATAGTGGCTTAATGTAAAAGTCGTGATAAAAATAACCCCGGCAACTACAAGCCTACTTTATCTTCGAAAAATGTTTTAACACAATTACTAATTTATTTTAATAATATCAATATTTTACACAGTGATCAATATAGATTTACTAAAGGTAAGTCAACTGATGCGGGAGTAAACATATCTGCGATGCATGTGAGAACTCTCAAAGTACTATAGTGTTTCACCGTGTTTTTGTCATTACTGAAGCTAAGACTCCAAAGATGACCAAAAAATTATTGTGGAATTAGAAACATCAATTATTTCGTTATTTAACCACAGGTTAAAGTTTTGCCGTTTGACGCTTGGAAGTGTGAATAAGATACATTTGGTTTTCTTTACATATAGTACTAAATTGTTATAAATAAATCAATGCAAAATTTACGACGAAACACTATTCACTTAACACTCGTCACAACTTATTACATTACCATCTACTTTAAAAATGAGTGATTTATCATCGGCAAATAGTACAGTATCGCACAATCCTTTCGTGGAAAGAGGTAGGTCATTAACCTAAACTAAAAATAAGAATGGACCCAATATAGATCCACGCGATATACCTTTTCTCAAAAATTACCCAGTAGAACTATCATTGTTTATTACTACTTTCTGAATCCTTTTTCTAGCGTAAAAGGAAATGAGGTTAAGAGCTTCGCGACGAATACCGTAATAATTTAGTTTTCGAAGAAGGGTTTCATAATCTACGCAGTCAAAGGCTTCAGATAAATCGCAAAACATGCCGATTTCATCTGTGGTTAAATAAATAGAAATAAATTAGGTTTCTATTCCATTATCTCTTTAGGGTCAACTTTGGATTTAGGGTTTCAGTGGTATCCCTATATTTCAATCATCCCAAGTAGACTCAGCTCCGCTGTATTCGCGTTACGAAAAGTAATACAATTAACGCACGTCAATACTTTTCTTCTTATTTATTTCCTTCCATAGCATCTTATCGTACTGTGTTCCGCAATGGGGTTGCGCAGCAGAACTAAACACTATATTTACGCTACAAAAGCGAGCAATACATCGGTGCCAGGGATAGCCTGCGGGAATTTTTATAGATATATTCACGGTTGCTTCTCAACATATTTATTGTATTATTTTATTCATCCGAAAAAAATATTCATCTTTAACATATCCTTTAAGATATCCTATTTTAAATTAAATTAATTTTATATGGAGTCTAGTTAAAAAAAATCCATATGTCAAATTTCATTCATATCCATTAATTAGTCCCTTTTCGCGTGATTAAATAACGAACTAAATACATAATTCTTAAAATAAATTTAAGAACCATGTCGTATTGTTTCTATGTAATGATGTTTACCCTTTGAAAAAATAAATTCTTAGATTTTAACAGTTCAAATAATAATAGCAAGCAGATTAGCCTTATAATAAGCAAGAACTGATTGACTTGGCCAGTTTTATTAGCTAACCAAATTTTTAGAAAACATATAGTTTATTGATGATCAAGTGATATAATTACAATGCAAATAATAGTATATTGTGCAGCACAAGAGGAAGATAAGTTGTTTTAACCCGCGTAAAAACGAGTCGAGAAAGGTCTTGAACTATAATTTATCCAAGTAAATTCGACTTGTGGAATTTAATAAATGGCAAACTTGTTTTGACGTAATCTAACAATATTGCATGTTCTCTAATTTTTAGTTCTTGATACTCTTTTTTAATAGTTGATTTCGTAATTGTATGAAAACAGATGTATCTATAATGGAGAAATAGTGAAACAGATCAAGTCAACAAAAGCCTTGCATGATTTACGCCAATCTATTCATTAACTTGAAATAATAAAAGCCATTTTTCAATAAAAGTCTTAGGATACGGGTGAGTTATTTGTGAACCGATTGGGCAGTGTGTGACAGAACAAGTTGTAGTCGAGTTATGAAAGGTAAAAAGTAAATCAATATATGTATTTTTCATACAAAAGAAACATGCACTACGTTACCCAGCTGGAAATATTCACGGCATTACAATACATCTGATACCAGTATAAATCACGTGCAAATATCGTTATTTGCAACCGATGGAAGCGGATGATCATTACAGATCTACGCCGCTTTTCAATCTATTTTTAGCACTAAATTTGTTCCATGCAACAGCTGCGTTATCTTTATGTATCATAGAAGGATTTTTAGCAGTAAGTAGCTAATTATACTGGATTTGATAGAATGACTTACTGTTTAATTTATACGATGGGAACGCTTAGTGCATTGCAACTGGAGATTTGTGTTAACTACAGAGCTATAAGCGCCAAGCGAATGTGTCACCTGTTCAACAAACTTCGTTCAAAATAACTTAACAGTTATATTGAACAATTGGTATACTTGAGTAGTTCAATCTATCTTATATTTTTGGTATAGTCCAGTAGTCAAGTATTCTTGTGTATGATAGATAATAATAATAATAATAACCGACATGAGGAATCAAGTGTCGACCGAAATTATCCCGGTAATCGTCTCTGCAAACGGGTTAATCGAAATCAGTCAGCCTCTCACAACACCCTAGGCGGCTGGGACTCCGTAACGGTCCGCTTCAGGCTCAAATGCAGAAAGCGGTACTTCTAGATACTACCCGCACCATTCGCCGGTTTCTCTCCCTTTCACCCTAATCCTCGGCCGTCTGGTCTCTCCTGCCGAGGGCTTCCGTCTGGCTGGGCTATATTTATTTATGTAAAGTTTATTTATATGATATGTATTATATTATTTATTCCGCATATGTATATTACATAAACTTTTTTTTGTCATGTTTATTTTGAAAGCTTAACATATATGTTTAAACGCCCAGCCAGATGAGATATTTTGTTATCCCCCTAAATAATGATACTCCTTTATTTCAGAATTTTGTCTATAATTGTTAGTAAACAGAAAACTTAAACTATTTGTTAGTAGTAGTACAATTTTCTTTAAACAAAACAATTATTAAAGACTTTTTTTTTACAAAACAACTATATTTACTTTTCATTACTTTATATGAATAATAACCGAATGACATAAAAATATTCAGTCCCACTTATCAGTCAATACGTTCAGGGTATTGTTGTTGTAGTTTTCACGTAACTTTTTAAAAATTGAGGTGCACCTTTTGCGTATTATTGCATGGAAATCATCTGCATACGCACTCGTAGACGCACTGCAAAAACGCGATACATAGGTATATTAAAAAGTTTCGATTTTATTTGCTGTGATAAAGCCGAGTTAAAGGTTTTTTTTACAAAAAGAGTAATATAAACAAGGTTCAATTACATTATTCCAACATTGAAAAAAAAACATTCAAGTATAAAAAGAAGGTTTTAATTTAATATTCAAGAAATTATTTTTGGTGTAAATAATATGTGTTAACATTTTAACATTCTGAACTGCAATATTTTTGTGAACTGATTTTAATTGCGATATTGCCTAAAAAACATGCTCAATCTAAAAAATATATTTTGTGTTGGCGTGGTAGCCATTGTAAAAATCTGACAATAGTCCCCAAAATTCTAAATTTTTATTTTTATTTTTAGGGCCATTCATAGTTTACACGGACATTGGTCATAAAACAGAAAACGGTTTTTATGGTGCAGATTTCGGGCAGAAAATATATTACTTGATGTCTTGTATATTTATTTTATAATAATGCTAGTATAGTATCAATTGAGATCATTTAAATATAATTCTCTTAATTGTGATGTGAAGTCACCTAAAGTATATATTTTCGGTGGGAAACGTAAACAAAAAGTATAGTTAGCACATTATTATAACATAAATATACAAGACATCAACTAATAAATTTGGAGATAAATGTTGACTTTTCGCATGTTCTTTGGTTTAATAATTATTTTTATAGAAAAAAAGTAAAACCGATTTCAAACGCCTTAGAAGTCTTTTGTTGGACACGGGACGTCTGCTAAACATTTTTTTTCAAATATTTTGATTTAAGAAAGAAGGTATTGAACTAATTTTTACTAAAATTATAAGGCACCACGCTGTAATTATATTTTTTCAAAAAAAAAAAAATATTTTATATATCTGTATATAACTTGCAGAGAAATCGGGTCACATACACATAAAAATACATGCAGTCGAATGGAGAACCTCTTTTTTTTTGACGTTGCTTGAAAATGAGAAAGGGCTGGAAACCGTTGCGCATTCGTTTTATTTTGCGCTTTTTGCGTAGGCTTGTGCTTGCGAGCGTGAAATATTACGTCAGTCTAAATGCTTTTAGGTTGGCACATGGAATGAAATTTACGAACATGGCGGTACGTGAGAGGAATACTGGATCACTTTTGACATTTTATATCTAT
>JAOCPS010097067.1:0-38031 GCA_025505425.1 Graphium colonna | reverse complement strand
ACGCATCACAAAAAAACTAGTGCGTGAAATTGGATTCGTTAAGGCGACCTTGGTGCTTGGCAATACACGTGCCAACATATAAGGCTTTAAATGTCAGTTAGTATATCATGCAATCTGAATCGTTTACGTTGTATCTCTGAAGTAAGACTCCATATTAATCTCTCGCTAAACTCGCTAAAGAATAATTTGACAAAAAAGATCTAAACTAACCTTACTTATACCTATACCTGTACCTAGTGATTTAAATATAAATAGTGTTATGAATATTTTTTCTAGTTGTAATAAACGGACATACAAAGACCTTGGCGTAATTGCTTGTCGCTCCTTATACATTAATATCAAGTGAGTTCACCCAATGGTTTGGTTTAAACGTCGCCCAAATACAGAATGTGATATGCCATTAATCATAGCGCGGTCTCTATTTGATTTGTGTCGTGGCTGGCGTGGGTGTCTCATTTAAATAGCAGTAGACGCCATACTAAATGAACCAATATCAAAAAAATTATACAAACAGTGACATGACTAAACCAACCTTCATAGTTATTCAATACTGCATTGTAATTACGAAACTTTTTTTATGAAAAGGAAGACCAACGAGGAGACGGTTGTAAACCAATTGATGGTAAGCGGTCTCGTCGCCCATTAACAAACACAACAACCGAAAAGTCGCGAGTGCGTTGTCAACCTGGCAAAGATAGAATAGATTTATTGGATATGATGAGTCGGTTCAAGGATTTGGAGAGAAAAGAAGTGTGAAAAGAAAAGAGACATGGCTATTCAGCATCCCCGAAAGTCATGCATACTTTATTTTATGCTGACTTTATAAAGGACGATGGTACTTTCCCGAGCACGACCGTAGTAGTGCAGCAAAAGCTGTAAAAAGATGTTATGATCTGCCACCTCTAGACAAGCTAAACAAAGCTTTAAACTACTTACTTAACAAGACATAACGTATAAATAAATAAACGCACGTACGTAAAAATAAAAAAAAATAAAATAAGTTTAACTCATAAAAATATAGTTACTGCTATAATTTTTGTTTTGATGCGTTTACAATCTTGATTTATTATTATAAATACATGATTATTACAAATACGTACATAACATATTATAATACTGTATTGTCTTATGTATTATAAATACATAAGAATTATTATTATTATTAAATTATATAATGAATGTTTAATCCAAAATACCAAAAACTTTTTCATACAAATATAAATACTTGTAGAATATATGTATATCTATGAAATAAGAATAATATGAGTTTATTCAATTGTTCTGTATAACCGATTTATTAAAAAAAATGTTATTTATCACATTTATAAAAAAATCGATCAAATATCGTGCTACAAATCTATAAGCGAAAGGTAAGATTAAGATTTCATTGTTGTTCTTTATTTTTGTCTCGGTAGCAGTTTTTTTTAGATGTAAAGAAGAAAGGTGTTGCTTTCTTCTTTTTCTGTACTTTTGGCGCAGTGTCTAAAAAATTTAAGCGCTTATAATATAAGTAAACATTTTACGTAACTAAACAAAAATGGTTTCTAGATCCTTGTCTAATCCAAATATGTCTATTTATCGACTAACTGTTTGGTAACCTGTCTAGGGACAAAAATGGAGAACGTAAGCGTTCGGCATCATGCATGGGAGCCAATAATGTGATATACATAGCTCATGGCTGACTTTCTACTCGAGCGAATTACCTTTATGGCCATGGTGTATATGATCTACTACTTGATAGTCTATTTTGTTAATCGATTGCGAGAAGGAGGCTGTTATTGGTCCTAATGTTTTTTTTTTATTTGCGTTGAATTCGCTGCCAATTGAATATAAAATTATCAGATAAAATGAGATATGTGCGAACATTCTTAAATTTTGTTAATAAGATTTAAAAAACAAACTTCTAAACGGATTTTATTGAAAATTTTGGGAGACCATTTCGAAATAATACCCTATTAAACAGATAAAAAAAAAATTGGTTCACCAATGTCGGAGATACGTGCGAACGTACATAAAATACATTTTATTTTGATTTTCAATAAACAAACGACTTTACCCATTTTTCTGAAAATTTTATGAGACCATTTTGGAAGAATACCCAATTTAAAAAAAAATATATTAATTTGGGTTCATAAAAGGCGGAGATAGGCTTGAACATACATAAAAAAAACATCTGAAATGAGAACTCTTCTCCTTTTTTCAAATCAGTTAAAAACAGATATTTTCCTGACCGCTATTGGACACAGCCATTATTTAAGAAGAATATAAAAGTCGATTGCCAATACCGTCATTAACTAACCTTGTAATGAGCTAACTAAAGTTATTACTTTAATAATATATATGTGTCTATTTCTATGTACGAAAACCATAAAGTACCGTTAACAAGACATTAAATCCAGTGATCAGCGTTCTAATGCGTGTTAATTATAATTATTATTATTTTGGTTGCTGTAAATTTCTATACTTATAATGAACAAGTTTTACTATTAAAATCTGTTAGGGTTTTAATGCTCTTTAACTGATTGCTTAAACGTATATTTTACGATTTAATATTTGGCAATATTTATGCTAAATATGCGTTATAATTATTTGTATGCATGATATATTTTGTAATTATTAGTACTGTTTGATTTGTTTTTCCCTGTAGCTTATTTACACGTGCTTTATTAAACGCTTACAACTAATATAATGCATATTCTTCCTTAATTTGTTTGTAACTTCTGGACATGAGGTGACTAACTTTGGTATTCTGTGTAAATGTTTAACTGCTTATCACTTATTCACTTTTATGCTGTTTCCAGTAGTTTGGTGTTCCTGTAAATATCCTTATAGCCTTCTTTCTTTTCTAATTTTAGGCGAAACGTCGATGTATCTACAGAGACGACGAACCACTGAAAATTAAATCGGTGACTGTGTACAGAAGTAGAATTTGAGTAGAAAAAAAAACAATTTCGAAAAAAAATATCATTGGTCGAATGAAGTCGAAAATCGGGAAGAAATATTTGCCTTCGGGCGGCCAAAAGGAATGCTATACGTTGCTCTCAACGAGAAGAAGATATATGAAGAAGTTAATGTATGTACTGTTTTTTTTACTATCGAGAATCCTATATTTTTCGGTGAAGCATGCCTAATACTAATAGCCATATTAAGTCACTGCTGTATTGTTTCATCTAGACTACGAGTAGAAGAGATCTCAACAGAAGTTATACTTTAAAACAAATTGTGTATTAAAATTAAAATGGCTGTTTCTATGCAGAAACATTTTTTTTCCAATTGAATAATATATACAAGAACCTAAGAAAGAAAATATCTAACGAAATACAAAATAATAAACAGAGCCTTAAGTTTAGTTTGAATTATTACAGCCAGTTAAAAATAGCGAGAAAATAAACACACGAAAAAGTGACCATAAAAATGAAGTTAAAAGGTTTAGTAATTATAAAGTATTAGGAATTGGCCAGTTTATGCTGAGAATTTGACAAATACCACTTCATCTACCACCACAGCAATACCACTTCTGGGAGTTGTGCGAATATTCGACATTTCAAATACGGATTTTTGTGTGGTAAATTTATATTTAAAACTACAATATAATCCCGAAAGATATTTAATTTGAAAAATCTTAGCAATAAAGCGTAGATAATGAGTACTATAGCATAGAATAGGTAGAGCACAGACGAGCCTTCTGTTTCCTTTTTGTCTCTAATAATACTGGAATAGACTGTCCTTATTTAGTTCATTTACCTTTCGTACTAAATGTAACTGGAACACACTATACTTAGCCATTTACCTAGGATCCGCGAACTCCGCAAGTCGGCCACGAGCTTGCACAATAGCTCGCTACCGTTAGAGCGAGATGTTAAATCATGATGGATGAGCTGCGGCCGTATCGGGTGCATTTCACCCCGGAACGTGCCTTACCTCGGCTATCTGCTTAGTGCCACGAAAACAGGAATCTGCAGTTGGATCTACCGTTGCGAATGAACAAATTGCTCTGTTTCTACGTGCGTCGGTGTTAAAATGATTGCAGTAAAGGTGTTTCGTTTTTTTAGCACGTACATATGTACATAGGTATGCTCGCGGTGTGTTTTCAGAAACTTTTCATTATAATTATGTGATTTTTTATTATTTGATAGCAAATATTTCCAAGAAGGTTTTGATTGGAAACATTGTCACAAATCTGTGACAATGTTTCTGTGTTAATATTTTATAAACATAAAAAAAATCAGCTATATACGGAGTAAGAAGTTATTTTGCTGTCAACATTTTAAAGTTTACATATGAGATAAGTCTACATTTAACCAGAAATTTATTGTATCCTACTGTTAATTTAATTGTTTTTTGTTATTTTAATAAGGCCAACTTCTACTTACACAATATGTAAAAGAACGGAATACAACGCTGCCTTTACTAATAGAATTTCTGAACATAAATAAGTATTTTGTACAAGATTAAACGATAAACGTCCCTATCAATTACAAAGGTACTAGAGTCTTATATTAAATTTAATTAATTTTGTCACTTTCGTTGTTATTGTGTAATAACATAATGTTTATAGTTTCATTCTCATTTGGTTTTGTAAACTCTAATAATTATATCTACATTATTACCTAACATGTAAACTTCATCTACATAACTACATCTTTTTAATTTTAAAAACAAACTACGACATTGACTTTTCTGCAAATTTTACGAGACATTTCGAAAGTATATGCATTCAGATAAAAAAATATTTTTTAAAATCGATTCATTTATGACGGAGTTCTGCGCGAACGTAGATAAAAAATATCCAAATAAAGAACCTCATCCTTTTTGGAAGTCGATTAAAACTAAAACGTGTCAATTAAAAGTTAACTTGTTGTAACCGCCCAAATATGCCTAAAGTAATCTTTAAACATAACTTATTCAAACAAGCGTCTAAATCAATTACAAAAGCCAAACTATAAAACTAAATCATTGTCCTTTTAACTTACATGTCAAAATCACCTGTTGCGCTTAAGCACCTGTTTTTGCTTCATTAGGTGCTACGAATATCCTGCACCTGGAATTTTTTAATTGATTATCGTTATATCTGATAAGAAAATTGAATAAAAACGGCCTATTAAATTCGATTTGGGGTGCGTCAGTGTCCTTGAGCTAGTTTCAAAGTTATACTCGTAAAAGATTTTACTATCCTTTAATTTAGTAGATTCACTAGAACGATCTTTATTTTTGTTCGAATATTAGTGCGAAAATTTTTATTTTCCTCTCTGGTTTTGGTTTCTATGATTCAAACAGTGCTTGAATAAAAGACTAATTTGAATACAGAGTTTTGACTATGAAATAATTGATGTCCTTCATTTAACGTATTTTTATAAATAAAATTTATATTTATACTATACAACTTTACGGACTTTATCTTGGTTTATTTTTAAACTTTATCACCCGACATTTTGAACTCTTTACAGTTTCAATTATGACGGGTAGGACAATTTTTTTTAGGAAATAAACCGTGATAAAATAAAGCTATTTAATTGGAAATGTCGAGTATTCGGGTAAGTCTTAAAAATTACATATATTTTTAAGTTTAAGAATAAAATTAAATAACGATTTTTTTATTATTTTAACGTTTTTTGTAACAGGTCCACATGTGCGACATTTTTTCGCCAAAATTCTAATGAAATCATCCTGTCTCACCCTCAATAATCCACATAGCTACTTTACATTTACGAGTATTATAATCTAATGTTATTTTCTTCTAGTTTTTTTTATAAAATTCGATTTGCAGCTGTTTTAGTCCGTTGCTATAAAAGTTGAGTATTATGTTAATTTTCGTAAATGGGGAAAAAATATATTTCTTTCATATAAGATAAGCTAGCAACCGTTGCTATAGTTTATAACACGTGGTACGTTGACAACCAGTAAACTATTTGTCTTGCGTCTAACTCACATACTGAATAAAGGAAACAAAATGTAAATAATTTCTTTAGGTTTGTCCTAAGTTACTTTATGGATTTTTGTTAAAAGTTTTAACCAAATGTATGTACTAAGGTTGTCTATACTAATAATATAAATGTAAAAATTTCAATGTTTGAAACTTTATTATACAATCACGCAAAATGAATGAACGTATTTGAATTAAAGGACAATGCCCAAAAGCGGTACCAAAAAGTCTCATGCATCAAGATCAAAATTATATTGTAATTCTTTCCATAATTTTTTACGACATTATCTACGCTTCATGAATTTAATTTTTAAATCGGGAATTTTATTTAAACAATAAAAATATAAATTTCGATTTACCTACATGATCTGTCTGTTTACAGGATCTGTCATATAGATTTAGAATGCAATAGAATCTGTTTTTGATGAATCGATTTTTCGATTCTATTTAATATGAAAAATAATTAAATAATTAAAAAAAAATAATTAAAAAATAAATTAAACCCGGGTTTTTTGCGAAAAGAACTTCTGCAGGAGTTAATATAATAAGTCTGGTCTCCAAAAAAAAAATGTTTGAACCTGGTGCAACTTGATACGGTATTCCAAATAAAAATTAACACTTTCCTTGCTAATAATACACTACGAAAATCTCACGCTAAAAACCAGGCAGATAAAACCTTGGAGGTATAAAAAGGTTTAATGAGAATAAGCTTTAGCTTTAAGCATATATTACATAAATAAACTTAAGTTCAATTTATTTATTAATGTTAAAAAAAAAACCAAATCATTAGCTGTCTCCACGCTAGTACGTTAAATACAATTACATCTATAAGTGTACAATTAATGACACATTGAAAAAAGAATCAATTCACCAATATAAATAAATAAACCTTTATTTATTGTTTTAGTGTGTAGGTTTTATCATAACAAGCATTCGTTACTTCACATCAGTATGTTTATTGAACTTCATATATTTTTTACCGCACATTTTTAAACGGGCTTCGGACGCATGTATAATTGATAGTCATTATCAGTAAGACGAATGATAACAAATAAATAAACTTTAAAGCCATAACTAACTTATTGAAAGCCATTAAAGCGCTTTAATATAACACCTGGCTTTATAAATTGAGAGCTTCGGTATACGGAGTGCTTGTTAATGAAGATTAATATCCTCGTCTCGGGTTTAAAAAGCTCGTGTTACGTCATACTTCAATTAGGAGTCATATGAGGTAAGGCAGGGGAAGGTAAGCGCTGTCACTAATGTATTTTTGAATGTTTGACGAATTCTCACACCGCATCTAATGGGACCATCTAAAGGCGTACCTTAGTCAGTAAGTAGACATATAACTTTGCATTAAAAAACCTTTAAAAAGAGTGTTTTATAATTTTTTTCCTGCTGTAATAAAACCCGTGTAGTTATTTAATTAAAATGTCAAATATTCGCGTATGTCTTATAAGTAATATTATAACCTATGGTATATTTTTTCAAATGAGTCCATATATTTTTTTATGAGTAAATTAACAAACATCCTTTCATAGATATAGCATTTTTTTGCCAGTACGGTAAGCATGAATTTCACAAAAACTGAATATTTTAGGTATTTCCCTAATCAATAAAAAATACAAAAATCGGTGGATAATGTATCACTGTAGTTAATGGTCAAAGTAACGTTTTTAATATTTATAAAAATTTAAACGTAATTTATTATTAATATTTTTAAAAATCACAAACTTATGAAGACACACGTAATTTTATATCAGTTACATATAGCCGTTACTTCGCAATTTCAACGTTAAAAATCGTTTGACTTCCCACGCCGTGCCAAAAAAAACTATCATCTACAAGTCACACTACACTGGCCGCTTTCATTGCGATAATAAAAAAGAAAAAAACTATCAATGTCAAGCGGCAGCAAGAACGTCCGTAACACGTCAATCGCAACTAATTGCGATCGAACGCTGGTCGCACGGACGCAAACCGTCAATTTGCGACAATACGCCCCCGGGTGCCAAAGTGCTACCTTCGGGTGCACCTGCCCAAACGCCAACTCGAGATTATAGGGGGGAGGATAACATTACGAGATTATAGCTTTTTAAAAGCGCGTAAATTAGCATATCGAATTATTAGCTCGTACTTCGTACCAATGTTAGTTGTTGTTAGAAGTTATAATGATTTAATCATTATGCCTAAACGCCCTATATCAATTGAAATGGCGCCTTATATTCTGTTACCTTTGAAATACATACTATATTTTTTTAAAGAAAGTTCCCAAACCCTCTTCCAAAGGCTTAGAAGGAAATTTTCGTAAAATTTTTATATTATTTTTACAGTTGTATTAATATTATTAACAGTTATTTTATATTATTAAATTTAGAAATGTACGCAAATATCTCCGCAACTTTTGAACTGATTTAAAAAATATAATTTTATCTGAAAGGGTACATTCCCACAAGGGTCCTAACATTTTTTTTTTATAAAATTCGGATTAGTAGTTTGTTTTTAAAATCAAAATACCGGAGAAGATATATGTATTTCGAAAGTACACTTTTAAGGCGTTTAAAGTCGCTTTTTGCAACTTTCTGTGAAAATAAACTTGTTCATGATTTAGTTCTGAATAGTTTACACTTACAAACTGATATGCTATTAGTCGGTTGAAAATAGTACGTTAGGATAGCGTCACCTATAGTTAATTTAATAACTGCTTAGCCTGTCACTTCGTTTATCGCGTAAACCGACTTATAAATTATAGGTGTGACAATGTACCACTGTATAGGATCTATTGCTAACAAACTGCTGAAAATATAAGGGTTGGTATCCATTTGGGAGGGTGGCAATATGTAATCAAACACAATGCATGTTATTAGAAATAGTTCTGCTATTCTACTATCCTATTAGTTATATTCTGCTTGACACGATTATATATAATTGTGCTAAGTTAAGTAGAGAGATTTTTTTATTCTCGTGCATGTAGAAATAAGTCATTTAGATATTACTTAAATATCTAAATATAATGATCTAAGACCGCCACAGAGACTGTATAATGAAAACTGTAATTTAATTTTGTAACAACTTGGATCAAGTTTAGTTTTCGCTAAGTAAATTTAGCATCTAAATAAATACTATGCTGTCTCTTGGATTTGTTGAACTCTGTCTATGATGGTAAATTGCGAAAGTCAATTTTGAAATTTCGTCGCATTTTGAACTCCCCTCGACCGTGTCCAAGCAATCTTGGACCATAACACTTAATTCCGCGTTGACAAGTATAAGACTGGTCCCAACTATCGGTCACGAAACACCATAATGTTGTTAATAAATTTCTTTCAACATTTCCACGTGTTTATAAATAGATATTACTATGTGATTTGTTCTTCGTAATAAATGCAATGCTGTTTTACAAACTGTTCATTAGTTTCCTTAGTTTTCGTAAACATAAACGTTATATCTCTTTGCGAGTACTACTTGGCATAAAATAAAGTATGCATGACTTTCTGGGTAGCCGGATGACCAATGACCAATCCTTTTCTCAATCTTTTCCCACTCCTTTCTCCTCCTAATCCTTAACATATTCCCGACTCGTCCTATCCACTAAACCTTGTTTCTTCAATTTCATAGGTTGACATCTCGACTCCGGATGTTGTATGTGTCCATGGGCGACGGAATCACTTAACATTAGAGAAACCTTCAGCTCGTTTATCATCCTTTGAAAAAAAACTTTAAACCGCTTTGGTTGGATTATTTTAAATGATATTAGAATTTTATAGGGGAATATGTTCTACATAAAACTGTACTGTATGTACTGAGAGAATTGACTCATTTAAAGTGTAGTATTTATAATTATCTGAGTTCTCGAATTTTTTGCCTCATTTATTGTTGTTTTTTTCTATATATTTTTTTTTAAATAATAGATTATAAATCAATTTTTGTTAGTCAATTAATTTCATTATTACTTTTAAGATATTGTAGAATATACCTATTCATTATTAATATTACATACTTATGAAAATAAAATAATAACCGTATCAGAAGTCCAGTAAATTAATCAATCATACATATCACATGTTGCACCAGGCGCGGTAAATGATTTTCGAGTGGAATTTCATATTAGATTGATATAATTCACGACACTCTAATGAGTGAATATTTGATTTTAACATGAAGTGTTTATAGTTTGCGATACCAACTTAGTACTTAATATAGTATACAAGTTGCCCACAGTAAATTAACGCAACACCCGCGAAATTTACCGCTTTTGCGACAATTTTTTTTTGATGCGCCGCTCCTATTTACCATAGTATATAGCCCAAAACCTTCCTCGAAATGGCGTATCCAACACCGAAATATTTTTTTAATTCGGATAGTTACTGAGATTTGCACGTTCAATCAAACAAACAAACTTTTCAGTTTATAATATTAATATAGACTAGTCGCTACCAGCGAATTTTTTTCTCGTTTTTGCAACATGTTTAATTGCTACTCTGCTCCTATTAGACGTAACGTGATGGTATATAGCTTAAAGCCTTCCTCATTGAATGGGCTTTCCAACACATTTTTTTTTTAATAGGGGCTAGTAGTTCCTGAGATTAACGCGTTTAGACAAATAAACTCTTTATAATATACATAAGTATAGATATATAAAATAATAGTGTATTAGATAAATAGTAGTGTATTAGATGTACTGCGCTATTAGACATTAGGCGTTTTAGTAAAAGTAAAGTGAGCCTATTTTTATATTGTCCCACTACTGGGCAAAGGCCTCCTCTAGACAGAGGGTATTGGACATAGTCCACCACGCGGCCCAAGTGCCAATTGGCGAACTTCACATATCTTAGAAATATTATTCTTTAGATATGCAGGTTTTATCATTTCCTCACGATGTTTCCCTTCACCGCAGAGCATGTGGTAAATCAGCATTTAAAATTACAATTAGAAAATTAACAACTTCATTGGTGCCGGCACCGGGGATCGAACTCAGGTTCGCTTTGAGTAAACAGAATTGAAGGCGAGCGCCCGGACACTTGAGCTACCAAATTTTTCGCTGAAGAATCACTATGTCTCTGTCCAGGAGATCAAAGAGCAAGCCGTGGGGATTTCTCACAGGTAAATTGGGAAGCATAGGTGTTCCTTTCTCCTTGAATATAACTTCAGTATTTGCTTATGCACTAGGTAAAGGTATTTCTGATAATTGGAATAGAAATTTGTATGTTTCAGTTTGTTTCCAAGTCGGTCGTTATTGTTTTGTAATGCTTTTTACAAGCTTTTATTTAGTTTCGCCTGTGACAATAAAAATTATGATGGCGTAGAGCTGATCTGATGATGGTGCTCAAAGGTGGCGAAAAGAACTCTAATTAAACGCAAACCCATCGAGTATGTGCATGTTTAATTCGTCTTGAAGAGGAATATACGCCTAAAAAGCTTGTTTAAAAACATTTTTTTTTGTGAATGACAGCTCTAAACTGGAAGTTTTGTTGTATGGAAGACAAACCATTAACTGACATTGAAACATTGCTGAGGTAAAAATTGTTTTAATAATATATAAAGCAAAAATATCATTTAGTAAGTTACAAATAAAAAAATCACTTTACTGCATATATATTTATTAAAAAGACATTGAATACCATGTTACAGCTTCAGCTATGCGTATAATTCTGGATTATTAGATACGGTTCTAAATAAAAATTCGGTCTTTACACAATCCTTTTAAAATGTTTCCACCCACCTTAATACAATTTTTTTATGGAAAGAAAGACAAACCAGCACTTTTACCTAATGGTAAGCGCTCCTCTCGCCCATAAACACAAGCAACATACGAATTCGCGAGTGCATTATCAACCGGGGCAATTGGATAAAATAGATTTATTGGATAGGATGAGGTCGGGATTAAGGATTTGGATGGGACAGGAGTGGGAAAAGAAAAGGGTAGACATGGCCATCCGGCATCCCTAAAAGTCATGCATACTTTATTTGTGACGATTTTATAAGGGTAAAAAAGTAAAAGTTTTAAAAATATGTTATGTTCTACCACCAGGAATTTAAACAACAATACTTCGTTACTTATGTATAATAGCGAATATAACATGATTTGATGACACAGGGCAATGGTATCTACAAACAGGCGAGCGCCGGTATTCCACTGAGATCATTCAGCATGGAAACGTCTGACACATCGAATAATTGACCGCACAAGTGACATTTGAAAACAACTCTGCAATATGCTATTCTATTAGGATTCATTTTTGTAATTTACTTAGTTCGAATAAGTATATTAGATCTTTTTCTTCTATTCCCTTAATAAATTCGAGGCATATCCCACTCGCTACTATATATTGCTTGTGTCTTTGGGCGACGGGATCGCTCGTCTGTATTCTTTTTCAAAAAAAAAATCTTACTCTATGTTTCCAGTTACTAAGCAACTAAACTGCCATCTTGAATTATAATCTAAATAATAATTAACGAAGCCAAGTCTAAGGGTATTAAGTTTTGCCATCGCATTACCGCAACACAATCGCGGGCTAATTTTAATCCTGCCAAGTTTGAATTATTCAATTCCGCGAGCTCGGTGCTTCATGATGTTTATTGTTGAACAATAAACTTCGCTAAAACTGGGACTAAACAGACTGCGGTGCTCAAACTTCCTGGTCTGTTTGCTTCGTAACTTAACTTGATGTCGGTTAAGTTTCGATAACATTCAATTCTGAATTGTTGAATGAAGGCGCTCTTACCCAGGTTAGTGGTTGCTTAAGCTCCTTAGTAACTGAACATTTGGCTTTCCTCCTTTATTTTTAATAATATTTCTTTAAAAGATGAATTATTATTTCAGTTGAATACTATACAAATGTTTTATGTAAATAACAAAAACATAAAAAACCAGCAACATAAGATTTTTATTCCCCTATTTTTGCTCCCTGAGATTGACCCGCGTGTTTGTTTTTGAATTTGTACAAAATCTAATGAACTATCAGTAAATTATCCCTTTCTGTATGGAGTTACAAAGATCCAAACATACAAACTCTTAAATTTATAATATTAATAAGATAAAACGTCAGCATACAGTAATAACTGTCTTTGCTTTTTCTTTTGCAAATAGCTTATCTAGTTCTTTATATGAATAAATGCTATTATGCGCCAAGGTTTTCTTCGTTTTGCCTTGAATGCTAGTTTTTTCGCCTCGGTTTCCATAACCAGGTTTTAATTACATTGGCTTACTTTGAGTCTTCTTTGCAATTGTTAAATAAATATAAGAGTTGGGCACCGTTAAATGTGATTAAAGGGTTAGAACTATATTGTCAGTGCCGCTTGTTATATAGACATTAAAAGGTTTTTAATTTAAGGTTGAGAACTTAAAAATTATTACATCTTATATTGTTGATGTTGTATTAGGTGGTAGAGCATAACACCTTTCCACAGCTTTTACTGCACTTCTACGGCCGCGCTCACCCGGCGAAATATCACCGCACTCTATAAAATATGAATGACTTTTGGGTATGTTGGACAGCCATGTCTACCCTTTCTTTTTCCATTCCTTTCCGTTCTAAATATTTAGTCGTAACCCCATCCTATTTAATAAAGCTATTGTACCTAATTTCCTAGGTTGACAACTAACTTTCCGAATAGTGCGTGCATCTATGGCGACGGGATCGCTTTCCATCAGGTGAACTGTCTGCTGATATATCTTCGTTTCCATAAATAAAAAAATGTATTACTATGTTTACGACGTACATTGTTCTGTCCGGACGTTCTGGTTTTGATGGTATTTACCTTGATTCCCAAAATAACATTATATGTACTATAAGTTCTTCATAATGATCACAACAACAATATTCACATAATTCTGTCTGTCTGTTATTACGACATACAAAATATTTTGTTAAGTACTTTTTACAAAGACGTGCGAATATCTGTAGAACATACATACATATTAAGTGCGATCATGAGATTAGATTAAATATGAAACAAAATATTTTTTTTTTTAATTTTGAGATATCATTTATAAGAAGATTTTTTTTTGATAGTTCGTTGTTTACATTAATTTAAAAAAATGATAGTATTAAATTCTAGATTTTCGCCCTATTCTCGTTGCTCCGATCAATTTTTAAACTAATAGAATTGTTTTAAATTAGAAAAGCTATATATTAAATAAAATAATTTCAATAGCATTGGCATAAACACAAGCAAACATTCTGTAATAGAAATTTAAAAAGTCACTTTAACATGAAAAATGTATTAAGCTTTTTAATTTTAACTAAGCTCCCACTTGCGGCGGCGAAATCCCTTCCCCTACAGATATGAGGGGCGATACTTTCAAGTGCTTCCTCTAAAATACCACTGAGGTCTTTTTTCACTCGACGCTCTAGCCTTTGTAGTGATTCACACGTCCGCAGACACTTTGAAAAAGCTTTTGTGGCCCTCAAGTGCGGTTGTCATCTAGGCGTCTACTGTACTTGGAGGCAGACGGTTTTTCCAGCCGCCATTGTCTTGCCACTACGTTGCACAAATTACTTGTGATATCTTGGTGGTAGGAAGAAATAACTATCTTGTAAGATGGTCTTATTTCGTTGATCTTATGATAGTTGTCGTCAACAAATTCTTGCATCAAACTCTTTGTTAAAAGTTAAATAAGCATATCGATACCTTAATTCGCAAACCTAGCTTTGCTAACTACACTTTGGTCAAAAACGTGAAGTTCGGAAAAACCTTTACGTCAGACTTAAATGCAGTTTGCTGGTTTGCGAATTAAGGTATCGATATGTAAAAAAATTAATACGCTATTCAGTAACATTGATATATTTTTTAAATACGAAATAGTCCAAAAAGTCTTTAATGAAAGCCATAAAAATCTTATGACTAAATAAATAAACCACTTGTTTATTACAAGATGCATAATAATTATGTGTATATTTTGTAAATAAAGTTGTGTGAAACATTGAAAGGAAGAAAAACGAGCACACGGTTCACCTGATGGTAATCGATCCCGTCGCTCATAGAGACACGCAACTTCCGGACAGTCGCTAGTGCGTCTTGTCAACCTGGGTAATTGGATAGAATAGGTTTATTGGATAGGATGGGGTTAGGATTGAGGATTTTGAAGGGAAATGGGGACGAACAGATAAGGGTAGACATGGCCATCCAGCATGCCCAAAAGTCATGCATACTTTATTTTATGCGGACTTTATAAAGAGCGGTGGTAATTCTCCGGGCGAGCGCGGCCGTAGAAGTGCAGCAAAAGCTGTGAAAAGATGTTATGCTCTACCACCTCAAAGTCAAGTTATACTATATTAATTGCTCGACACTAGTTTCTTACGTCAATTTTAGTAATGTTCTATTCGACAGATGCTATGGTTGTTTTACGATACGTCTAACTGTGCCTTGCCGCCTTCCGTGCACGGAAACCGACCAATTATAATAATAGTCTATGTGGAAGATGTTTTATGGAAGAGCAATCATTTGCTTTGCGGTTGGCCTCATGTTAATAGCGGCAGTGATCGAAAATGAGCATACAGCTTACTTCAAGTTCTGAGGGTAGGTTTAATAATACTTAAATATGTTATTTATGTGACAAATATGTCACATAAATAACATAGTTAAGTTTGAGGGGATGACACCAACTGAAGGTTTATATAATAATATAAACCTTCAGTTGGTGTCATCCCCTCAAACTTTTTTTCTCTTTTTTTTATTTGCTCGCGTGATTTTACAAGATGGCTACTGCAACACCTAATTTAGTAAACCAATGCAATGTACTGTTCTTCCTGGAGTAAAGCTATAAACATCATACTAAAAACAATAAAAGTTTTACACACTTATTACAATAACCAACTTAATACACCTTAAAAGCGTATTTTCGAAACATTTTCTCCGTTATTTTGATTTCAAAAACAAACTGCTAATCCGATCTTTATGAAAATTTTGAAGGACCATTTTTGAATTTAGGACTCTATCAGATGAAACATGAAGTTGCAGTTAAAAAACAGACTACTCGACTATTTTTTCTTAATTTTAGAGGACTATCACGAAAGAATACCCTATCAGAAAAAAGAATATAATATGCCAAAAGAGATTTTTTTCTTTAATACCCGAATTAAAAAAAGTGTTAAATAAACTAAAATCTCATAAAAAAGTCAAATATCAACAACTACGGGATCTTTTATTTAGATTAATCTAGTAAAAAGATTTATAAACAACACAAAAAATAATGAAACACGAAACGCGCATGTTAGCTTGCGCTATTCTCGAGTGAATGCATGGTTCGTTAAGCATGTCCCTCGCAGGACCAAAGACGAGCAAGTCATCGATTCCGTGAGATCATGGTGAACATTTATTTATATGAAAAATCAGCATTCCTTGTATAGTCAACTATGACAGTTATGTAAGGCTCCCCTTACTTCAATATCGGAAATGTGAACTGTCAGTCTCTTCAAAATGCTATCGACTTTTTAGTTAGATTCATTGATTAAGCTTTGATTAGTATCTAAATTAATGACATTGGTATTGGAAGACATAATCCGCCTCCGCTTTACAAACCGGCGGTCGCGGGTTCGAATGCCGCGGGTGGGCAACGACTTTGTGTTGTTTCTTGGTTAGGTTAGGGCATTGCGGACTGATCACCCAATTGCCTGAAAAGAAAGATGATCCATGCGTCAGATGGGCATGTAAAAAGCCGGTCCTGGTTGTCACGAACATCTTTGGCAGTCGTTAAGGAACGAGAGTGCCTTCAAATATCCTGACAACTAATACATCCTTGGAATACAGTTTGTCCCTTCGGGTTAAGTAATTTGGGAATAAGGCTAGAAGTATCGGAATTCATTTTCAGTAATTTTTTTCCACAATATCTCATCACTTCTCACTCAGCTTAAATTTCGTAAAAAGACTAAAAGATTTTGCTTCAAGAATTAGCATTATGGTGCTATATCAAATATAAATGGCAATAAAATAGTATTAATTTGGTAATCTGTTCAAGTTTTACTTGAAATTTTGCATATAAAATTATTCATGTGACCTTTTAACATTATCAAGTACTGATCGAGTGCCGGTTTGTAATGGACTTTATCAAAATGAAGAAGAAAAAAAATACAAGATGGCGGTTAATTTGCGATCAACATGGCGGTGCAGTTTAGACATCCTTTAACGGGATGTTAACGCCAGGATAAAGATACACGCGCTGCATCCCAATGGGATAAATAATAATACATTTTGGTCACATTTTAACAGTTTCCCACGACACTGTTAAGTGGAGTTAACATATGAGAGGCAACCAAAATGTTTGCATGTACAAGTACGCAGACGGCATATGCGTCAGCTTCCTGTTAAGACACACACACACACACACACACACCGAAAGTCACATCTGCACATGTGCACACAGTTTACTTACTTGCTCGTCCTCTATAGGATTTAAATAATACAATTCGAAGGAGAATAAACCGATCTATCAAAATAAGGAAAATTTTGTATAATTAAATGAGATATAATTAGTATAATTAGTGCTAAAACCAATATTTAATTAATTGCAATAATATATTGATTTATAATTAGTGTTATTAATGGTTGCTCTTCGGTCTTCCTTATAATATATCAGAATTATTGTGCATGTTACGAACAAACAAACATGAGTACAAAAGTTCTAAATTTGTATAAATGATCTTAATATTTAAGTTGAAGATTAGAAATCTTACAGCTAGACGAATTGAATACAAGATTGTTTATTATGTAATATGTAATTTCTTATGTAAGTTTGTTATGAATTAATGTTTGTATTAGCAAATGTCAATATTTGTTTGCAATTATTTAAACAACTATTAGTAATAGAGTTAATGTTAATTAGAAGGTATTTATAGCCACAGAACAAATCGTAGTTATTTATGGACAGACTATAATCTGATGTGTTCTGAGAAACTTGTGTTTGTTCAAACTGTGCTATTAGTAGGCTGTTTTATTATCACTACAAAGAATTATCAATTATAAAATTCAAACCAACTTTATTCAGAAATGTTAAGCTATTAACTTAAAGGACATTTCATAATGGAAATAATTCTTTTTTGCTAGATTCCCGCAAAACTTGCTTAATTAATTACAAACAAGTTATTTTCAAATAAAATTATAAAACACCGACTTCGAACGCCTTAGAAGTGTTGTTTCGTGACATATTTTTTTCGTTATTTTTTTATAAAAAGAAACTGAACCGATTTTTCTGAAATTTTATGGGATCAAGTCCAAGTCCATTTTAATATTAATACAATCATTTGAGAGGTCTAAGGCCATTTAAAATTTTGGGCGAAAAATACTCTGCAATGCGGCTAAAAATGCAACCCGTTCGTATATATCTTGAAAAGAAAATATTTATAGAGCTTTCCAATTACAGAATAGTCTTATATGTATATATTCTTAAAATTTCTGTAAAGTAAACTATATCTACTCGTGGAAGAGTGTCGTCGACTTATAAAGATGAAACTGAGTTTTTATACAGAACAAAAATTAACAGTCGATTTTATTTCTGTTTATATCTGTGGTCTTATGACTTAATTTTATTCACCTTTTTGTAGCACGTTTCAACCCATTGAAATAATTCACTTTACAAGAAAATACTTTTATACATTGGTACGTATATCTATATTTCTAAGATTTCTTTCCTTTTATTAAAAGATATATTGATATCTTATTGTGTTAACAATGTGTGTTAAGCGTCACTTCGTCTATTTTGATACGTACTTAACATGCTTATGTTACCTACCGAAGTTATGGTAAGAATATTTAGATAATAAAACAATATGCCTAGAATTTGTGAATAGTAGATTGGCGTCGTATTTTAAAATTGCCGTTAAAATTTTGTAAGGCGTAAGTTTTATATTTATAATAACCTTTTTCTGTAATAACTGTTTTTAATAAATGACGTTTGATTTTAATGAATATATTCTTAGATGACAGGCTTTTTAATAACAATGTTTATTGTTTTTAAACTGACTTCAAAAAAGGAGGAGGACGGTCCTTAATTTTACGTTTTTATTTTTTTACATATAGATATGGTTTGCTATTTATGAACCGATTTTAAAAATCCTTTTTTTATTTGTTTAATATCGGTATACTTTAGAAATGGACCTATATTATTTTTCTAAAATTGGTTGAGTAGTTGGTTTTATAAATCAAAATAACAAAGAAGATATGTTTCAAAAGTACATTTTTAAAGTGTTTTAAGTCGGTTTTTTTAATTTTCTGTGAAAATAAACTTGTGTTATAACAATGCACATATAATATATTTCAATTATTGTAACGCCAGTAGAAGGAAACTGTTTTTTTAGTGAGAAATTTCACTTACACTGAAGTGAAATTGATACTATAATCCATCAATCATGATTATATCACGCAAAGTAATATTAGCAATGCATTAAAATAATTGACTAGACTTTTCTACCTACTTCGATATTTTAACGTCCTAATTATTATGATTAGTCCTTTACTAAGCAGACATGTGAGAGTAACATGTAATTATTTTTTACATTATATAAATTTTATTTCCTTCTATAACATTCTTGATTAATTTAACAACTGTCTCGTTTATTGTTTATTTGTAACCGACTTGAAAAAGGAGGTGGAGATTTTTCTACCTATGTGCCATGTTTTCAAGGTGGTCCCTTAAAACTTTGTTAAAAATTCTTATAGTTTCTATTTTAATTTTAAAAAAATGTTAAAAATGTGTCGTAAAATTTGTCTTCCTTAGGATATGAAATCGGTTTCGCAATTTTGCGTGGAAATAATACTTATAAACCGCTTATTGTAAAAGCAGTCCTTGAACTGATAAATTTAAATTGCTTATAATCACAAATTATTTATCTAACGTAATTTTATGTTTTCATCAAAATACATTGTGCTTATCTTTAAAAATGTGCTTACTATGCCATTTTATACTAAAATGTCATTATTTTGGATATGGTTATTTATGGAATTCCATAGTTGCGTATTTCGTGTATTTTTGAGTAATTATATATTTTCGGTAATATACTTATTAAGCCTCCAAATAACCATTAACAACATGGAACATGGAATTTCCGCGTCCATTCTCTCATCACCATAAACTTTTACGTTTTCAAGTGCACAACAACGATGTCGTTTTGTTGACGGCTTTTAAGCGTTGTACAGTTTGATTATAATAAAATTAATCGCCCGATACCGTCCCGACAGGCCTCCAGATGCTGATAATTGGACCAAAATTAATTCAATACCACATGGGCCATGTTTCATTGCCAGGGACGTTCATAATAATGTATTTTTAGATAACAGTTTTCTAATCTATCGTGTAACTTTTGAGTTACATCTGATATAAAAAGTAACGGATACTTGATACATTTATTTCCCTTTACTTATTTTTTGTTTTGAAATTTACCTGTAAATTAGTTCAAGAAGGCTAAATTTATAATTATATTAAATAATATACGTTTGAAATCCGAAGATCATGTGCGTATTATACGGTTTTAATTGTAAAAAAAGTGACTTAAAAAAAGTAAAAGTACTTGAATAGTTCTTCGGCAAGAAGTGGAGGAAAAAGATACAGAAGGCTGACCCTTGAAGGGAAGAGAGAGAGAAGAGTCGTTTACTTTTTTTTCCCGGCTACCAGAAATAAAAATCATATCATAAGCGTTTCACAAGAAATCAGTCAAATCGATTATATCTTATTACCATTAATTTCTATGTAATCACATAAAGGCCATTTAATATAGCGTACCAAGTTGCATCAAGTTCAACTTTTTTTGGAGACTAATTTTATTTACAACACAGAATTTCTTTTCGAAAAGAAAACCCAGATTTTGAGAGATACTTGATAAAATCGAACAATCGATTAAAAATACTTCAAATTAAAATCCCTATTCAAAAATCAAATCCATTAAGCGTAATCTCATAAGAAATTGTGCAAATAATTTTGATATTGATGCGTGCCTTTTGGTACCACTTTTGGGCATTGTCCTTATCAGATGTTAAGAACTATAAAAGTTTTTATAATTCGTGTAGACATCTCTATTGTCAACCAATTATAAAAAAATGCGATATACCATAGCCCTCGGCCCATGTATTGCCTAGCTCCCTTTGGACCGTCAGTTAACTAGGTTTTTCATGAAATTTCATCGCGTCAATATGCATCCATTAACATGTAACATGCGATATAAAGTGAACTCGAACGGCGAAACGCCGCAGCCGGTTTGCGGGAAACTATAAATTATTCATTTCTGTACACAATTGGTGTTTCATGCCCATTCCCTGTTTACATAATAAAGGAGGACACTGGATATGTTTTCAGTCGGCTGTGACGTACTCTCCACGCATTTACAAGTTAAAAGGAGAAAGACAGACCTGACATTTTAAACACTTCAATCGACTTTAAAATTTTTTTTTTGTATTTGAAAGGATGTTTTCGAGGTCGTTCCATACAATTTTGAATAAAGTTGATCACATTTGGTTTAAATCAAAACAATTGTTAAAAATATATGTTTTGCAATTTTCTATAAAGATAATACTCTTGTATCATTAAAATAGACACGTTACGTAGACAAGTATGTAGCAAAAAAGGTTGATACGAAATATGATGAAGATGAATGATCTCCGAATTATTATCAAAACTTAAATAATAATAAGAAATAACAAAAAATATTTTACTGCAGACAACTCCTCAAACATTGGCTCATACTTTGCATATAGTTTTAATTCCAATAGAATTACAAAAATAATGATTTTTCTCCTTTTAACAGCTAATAATATTTGTTATCATAAACAATACTATGTTGAATAACTAATATAAATGTTTTGTAATCAAATTTTATAGTTCGAATATCGCTGTTTGTGGATGTTTTGTTGATCGAAAGTCTGTTTATACAATCTTTTTTATTAACATAATTCGATATATAAACTCAATATCAAAGCGTATTCATAATAATGTTTATCAAGCGATATCACAGCGTGACATAAGCCGTGAAAAGGTCCACGTCAACAAAAGAGTTCCTAATTGAAACACAACATTCGCGATACGTTGCGCGTCTGCCCTTTGTGCCGAAGCAAATTAGGCCCAGCCGAAAAACAAACAGTCTTTGATTGAGCCCATAACCGGTTCTACTTATTTGAAGGGGAAACAATTAATTTGGAAAACCATTATATTACTCACCCTTAGGGCGATCGCAGAATGGTCAGTTAATTGACACATAAATCACACGCGTCCACCATTATTGTTATAGTGTATCATTTAAAAGTTGTCACATTTAAATAATAGATGGCGCGAGTAAAGCTTTTGTCCAGGCGCAGTTGCATTCGAGTCCTTTTAAAATATGCTAACGTAATGTTGTAAATTAAACCTTTGAACGCTTAACTCCGGTCTCGTGCTGGCTAAATGACTTTAATTAGCGTATTATTCAATTTATATATCAAATGCGCTTTATTTATTGATAGCATGATCCTCGCGAAGTAAAGTCAGTACTAAAATATTAACTGATACCGCGGACGCTTGTTAAGTCTTGTATTACATGAGAAATATACTGGTTCTTGACGTGTTTATACTTCGATAGGAAATTTATTGACTGGTAATGGTACGTTTGAATAATTAAATAGATTTATGGTGCTAGTCAATAATAATAAATAATGAAGTACCATGCACTACACGATTTCCGACACTACAAAAATAATATCTATACGAAATCTAATACGAGCTTGTTTGGCCGTTTTATCCAACCGATTTGCCCTTTTACTTTTTTTAGTAAATGATTTTGTTCATGTACAGAATTTTCATGAAATATTGATTGTCATCTATATATTACCCTTCTCAAGATGCAATGCAAATGCAATTTTCCATATAAATTTTATAGTTTTCATAGCTTTCTTTAACTATCTCTCTTTAACTCATTCATGCGTAGTCCGTTTTAGTCCACTAATACTCGCTGATATTTCTTGTTTGTTTTAAGCAATGTTACACCAACTAATAAACATCAGATTTGGAATAGTTAATATTTGATAAAGAAATAGTGAAAAACTTAAAATAACTTGAAATCTTTCCTTCAGTACTATTTAACTCATTAAACTGTCTTCTATTAAGTATAGTATTATTCTTTGTTTACTGCAATCTCGGATCAAAGCTAAACCAATTTTATTAAATTTTAAAAAGTTCAAAAAAAAAAAATTAAAAACATCGTTTTACCTTAACTTGCACATTTGGGTTGCATCCTTAATTTAACCATTGCCTTCACAATTCTATGGCCTTAAACATTAAACTGGTTGCATATCATCGTATATTTGCAAACAGTATAATGTTAAAGGTCTCTACGACTATCTAAATAGGCTATACGTTGCATATACATCTTTTTAAATGCATAAGCATTAATTTGAATTGGTAAAGCGCTAACAAACTTTATAAGATCTCGGCGCTGCTCAAAGAATCAAAGAAATTCAAACCAGACCCGACAGCTATTCTTCCAGGCAATCTATCTAGGGATATCGCGTTGCAAACAAGCGAAAGCCTCGCAATCGAAATCTTATTATTCCAACTTGACCATAACGAGTTCTATTGTCAGAGTGAGTCCATTACTGTCACTGATAGTATTCTATAGGACGGCTGTATTGATACAGGTGATTTATGTTCCCAATTGGAATTGTTTTAGTTCTTTTTCTGGTAAAGCACAATGAGTTCCTATCTACAGTATCGACATACTGCTGACACTCAATGTGTTTCATAAAGGATGTCGGGTTGAGTCGCTTTACACGTAAAGGTACGGACAATAAAAAACACAAGTACAAGGGATAATTACTTTTTGTCATATAATAAATGCGACGTCGAAATGTCTTAGATAATAACAGCAAAACTTAAGGATTTTTTTTTATAAATATTGAATGTATTACAAGTAAAAAAACAAACAATAATTGATCGTTAAACTACTGAAGTTAACATCAAACTAATTTTCTTTTTATTTTAGGTACTTGAATATGTTTATTAGAATCATTTTCCTCTTCCTTAATTCAGATAAATATCTCCATTTTTAATAAGACAAGTATGTCCTTTAAAAAGCAACTTACGCCATCTAGTAGAATTAGTTGGGACTATGGTGTAAACTACAGCGCTTATCGGTTTCAATTTCTGTCACCAGGCGGCAGCACGTGGCTACACCGCCATGGTCCTCGGCTGCAGGGGGCGCTCGTGCTCAACATGAGTTATTCGAGTTACTCGAAAGAGTACAATGTTCCCGATTAGACGACCAGAGGGCAGTGTTACCACCTTATTTTTCTCAGGTAAGCAATGGATGTTTATTTAAATGCCGGGTTATTTATATGATGAGCTAACTGCGGTTTAGCTTTATTCTTTGTAGTTCATTAATAATTATTGTTAAGACTTCCCTTTCCATTATTACGCTAATCATGAAATTTTCTTTCAAAAATAAACAAAAGTAGTTATGTTGCTTTTATAAATGTTTTTTCGCTTTATTTTCTTTAAGCAACCTTTAAATAAATCTTTGGTCAACTGGCGAGATGGGACGTTGGCGATGTTTGATTGACCTCAGCCCTAACTAAAAATAAAATAGTGTTTGACGTTTAAAAATTAGTTCATATAAGGATGGAGTTTATTTTTTGTTTCAAAGCTTTTTTACGTTTCGCGATATAAAAGTAACGAATCCCATAGTAGCAACTAAATTGGAAATTAAAAATTGTCAATTTACAAAAAGCCGGCAGAAAGCGAATAATTGACCTTACTGTTGCTTCCGCTGTTTACCTTGACCTGTGGTTCTTTGAAGCCGAACGAACACCGTCGCGGTTGAAAATTCACAAAGTACAAGTAACCTGCCTGACTTCCCGCTGTTAGCTATGGTTTATATACAAATAAACCATAGCTGAATTTCTATAAATCTTACATACAAACGTAAGTATTAATAGAAATTAAGCTATATTTGCCAGTTTATTGTTTACGCATAATCCTTTTCGTTTGCTGCTTGCTCCCTAAAGGTAGCTGCGTGGTGATAAATATCCTTAAACCATCTCTTGAGGATAGTAAAATGCTGTATTCAACAAACAAACTCTTAAGCCTTATTGTTAATATGGACAGCTTATAAACCTTCTTAAATAATTCCTCTTCTTATCCGTTACAAAGATAAGAAAGACCGTTACGTCTATTTCTGGAATAGCATGAACAAACAGAAACTGAAGAGTTTTGGGGTCGATGGTCAGTCGCTGGCGGATATAATCGACGGAAGTGGTGCGAAGACGCACCGGTGCAGGGGTGGCAAGCGGTGCGTGGCGGAACGAATTCGTCTGTCGCGCGTTGGAACGATCGTTTATTGTTTTACAAAATACAGGCTTCGGCACGCTAACATTTTGTTCTCTTAGAAAAGGTAACTAAGGACCACTATGTTTTTTGTTATGGAAAGGAAGACAAACGAGCAGAGGGTACACCTGAAAGTAAGCGATCCCGTCGCCCATAGATACACACAACATCCGTAGAGTTATGAGTGCGTTGCAGACCTGGGAAATTGGATAGAATAGGTTTATTTTAAATGATGGGTCGAGAGTAAGGATTTGGAGTGAAAAAAGTGAGAAACAGAGATGGGAAGACATAGCCATCCGGCATCCCCACAGGTCATGCATACTTTATTTTATACCGACTAGGTAAGTAAAGGCCGGTACCCCGGGCGAGCGTGGATTTAAAAGTACAGCAAAAGGTTTGAAAACATCTTATGCTCTACCGCCTTAAAAGGTTTTCGCTCCTAATGGCTAATGTACTCACACAGGAGGACAGGGAGTCTTAAGTTTCCTCACATTGGAAACTACACTAGGCCAATATATTACCTATGTGTCGTAGAGTGATGCTTGATAATCTTAACTATTACTTATTAATCTTCTAACAAAGATTTGTAAAATAAAATTAAGAAAATTCTATCATCGTCTTATTGACTTCAGTCTTGGAAAATCTTCCTTCTAGCTAAGAATTGTTCTGATTGTTGTTAAACAGATCAAGTCTTATTAAGTTTTATGTTTCTTTTTATACAGTCCTATTGATTTCTTCTGATCGTGTAATTTTAATTATAACGTTACGTTATTTTATTGAAATGGAGTTGAGTATTTTAAGAAAGAGAAAAATTCAACACATAATGCATATATAGTGGTTGGTTTTTTATTTCCCAATATCATATAATATAATTTTTCCATTATAGGAAATGGTATGTGATCTCGCATTTATTTATCTATACAAGTCATTTTTTTAAGTTTTCTCTACGATTGAAATTTTGCTCTGTAAAATGGTAAGTATTTAAGTACTAGGTATTTAGTTACTGTCCATTGTAATGTTTAATTGGGTTTTTCATTATTTTAATAATTTTAAAACTAGAATATAACCATGAAAATACAAAAATGTAACTACGAGGCGTGTATAAATTTTTGTTTCTTTTTTCGCGGATCTGATGGACAGATTGCTCGGATTCGTGGCTACTTTTAGGAGCGCTTTGTTTAAAAAAGCTAAAACATTTTTGAACCATCAACTATTATTGCCTTTTATCGAATAATTCAAGACTGATTTAACAGCTATACAGCTGATTTTAACATGCCAAGCTTGGTTATCAGTTTGCTCTGTCAAATATTAGGAGTTTCGAAACAACTGAGGGAACAGCCTGATTATCATCGAGAGCCGTTCTTTATTTTTTTTATGGAAAAGAAGACAAACGAGCAGACGATTCACATGATGGTAAGGGATCTCGTCGCCCATAGACACACGCAACATTCAGAGAGTCATCCAATTAAATTGGATAGAATAGGTTTATTGGATTAAGGATTTGGAGCGGTAAGGAATGTGAAAAGAAAACGGTAGACATTGCCTGCCATTCGGCATCCCCAAAAGTCATGCATACTTTATTTTATGGTGACTTTATAAATTATTGTATATTTCCTCTAGATTGTAAACAAAAATATGTATGTACAAACATTTTGTAGAACAATATCCCTGTTGACCCACTCCGTTTATAAACCCAAGCGAGATTTCTCAATCCGCTAATGGAAATTCCTGCTGCTGCGGTTTTCTTGTTTTACGTATATATTTATTCGACGTTTTAAAATCTGTCGCTTGACGGAAGCTGCATTAATTCCACCTTTTGTTTCATTCGCTGAGGAATTCAGAAATCTTCTCGAAGACAGCAAGAATTCTTCTAAAATATATTACAATGTGTGCTTATAACAAATATGAGATGCTTATGAACGGCGAGTAATTAATAACTTTGTTGCATAATATATCATTCTGCCTACATCGTTCATCAGACCAGCTAATAATTATGTTACTAATATTTACTTAAATTTTTGTGATAATGTAGAATTTGTTTATTAATTTCTGAAATATTAGTTTTTCTTTTGGTTCCTTTTGTATTTTTTCTGTATCCTATTATTGATTAGTATTGCTGTAAAATTTTATGATTAGTTTATAAGTTTTGCTTCACAACAAACAAGCCTAGCCTTAATATATATAACGCGAGCATTATATTTTTGTAATTTATACATTGTTTTTAATTTTACAAAAATATGAACATTCAAATCAATTTATCGCGTACATGGTCATAGGATGTGTCTGAATCACGAAAGGCTAAATCAAATGAAAGGTTCATGTATTAAAAAATCTTAAAAAAATGCTTTTTTGTCCTAAAAAAAATAATACTTTAGATGTCTATATCACTCTTCCTGTTTTAACTATCACAAACGAAGACTAATCTAATATAATTTTTTTCAATTTTTCATTTTTTTTTACATAAATATACATGGTCTTATCAAATGTGCGTTATTTTTTCGATAATATAATTACAATTATTAAGAGTTGAACACTTTTATGCATTCCAATTTTTATATATCTTATTTAACTGTAAGAACAAGGGCAATACAATTCGGCAGCCGTTTGATACTTCGGAGCGGTCTACAAATAGGATTACCATTACCGATACCGATAAAGATCGACGTAAAGTACTGACTTTACTCTCAAGGACTGTAGTTATCGCATAATACAGATTTTGTCAACCTTTTTCTGCGTAAAACCGTACGTTAAAAATCATTCTTCGTTCCAATATTGTTACAAGCGTAAAATGAGAGTGAAGTGTGCAACGTACAAATTACTTTGAACGTGCAATATTTTTTTATTATTACTGATCGATCGCACCCGCCCCAAAACATATACACACAACTAAAATAGCACCTTAATAAAGAAGCTTATACATTGTATTCCAACACGAAAAGCGTTTTTCAGAGCTAAGGCTATTCATTTGTATCCTCCTGGCCGAATTACGACCACGGTGGCCCATCTACTCCGAGATCAGCCAACTACGCAGGAGATACTATGTGCACAAGTGTATGCGCAAACACAGGTGCACTCATAGCCTACCTTTAATCGAACCTACGACCTCCGATTTACAAAGCAAAGGCCCATACCACTATGTTACGGAGGCGGACATTTTTACGAATTATATATAGTCAATTTGTTTCTAATCTTAACAACGGGATAGAATAGACAGGCTTTACAATGTAATTCGGGTTGGATTAATCATAATTTGGATCGAAACGTTGGTCACTCCTGGAATATATGAAAGTAAAAGCAAGGATGGACCTAACCGACCTCGTTTGATCGCCAGTCGCTTCACTTGACCGTTGCGTCGTTAACAGGCTGCACGTACGACAATGAAATTGCAGTTATCCTTATAACCTAACTTTTACTTTTACTGTCTTTTTAATAAGGGTAACAATGATCTTCGTGTTTCGATATTAAATAGTTATTTTTTTTTATTAAATAGAATTTTACTTTTTATATCTGGGATATACATATGACTGGTGATTCACTTTGAATACTTTAAGACGTTATATGTGGGGATCATGTATGAATAATAAAGACTTTATTAAAAATAAATATTAAATTAAACACTGAGTAAACATAATCTAAAATTAATAAACTAATTACGAAATTCATGTCCATCCGAGCGGACACGGCGTGACCGAAGTAACACCAGTTGCGTGATCACAGTACTTCTTTAATTTATTGGAAAATTTGCGCTAAAAAAATGCCTCTAATTTTATTACATAAATGTGATGACAATCGAGTACCGAGTGCTCCCGTTTAATATCGTAGGTGACTCACCAATCATTTTGTATATGTTATATAATAAGTTTTAAATGTTTTCCATTTCTGACTTTTCTTTAGTTTTATTTCTGAATATTCCATTGGAATAAGTTCGAAGAGTTGGAATTGCTCCGTGACAATATATTTAATGAATTCCTTGCGGATATTAACTCCGATGTTCTCAAAGAGTTGCCTCGCCTTCAGACTATTTCTGCCTCGGGTCTTATGATTCTATGTTTAGTCCGTTACCATTTTTCGTGTTAACTTTTCTATAAATATATCTAAAACAGTTTTGACTGAAGTTATTTAACGTGACATATCAAATCGTTAAATTGTTTACCTACGCATTTTTATAGATTCATTCAGAGATTTTATATTTTAAATTTTATTCGAGATGTTAGAAACAAATTATAAAGGGTGACTGGTGAATCACCAATAATATTAAAGGAGGGCACTCAGTACTACTACTACGACCATACTTTTAACCCAAATTTCCCAATAAATGAATGGAGCGTGGCGACTGATCAGCTGGTACGCGCGATGCCGTCGACCGCGACGATAGAAAAATAACGCGTTCATGTCCGTGAAAATTTCACTAAGGTATTTTGCATATTTTTTTATAACTTTCAAGACTTCTTTCATTTTCACTACTATTGCAACGATTATTGGTTATTGTGATAATGAATGTTTGAGAGTTTTCATCATCTAAACTCAGTATAACATAAAATTGAAACGAAGTCAATTTATTGCTTGAAGTTACAAATATTTAACGTATGTCCAGTATTTGTTACATAGTGCAGCAGAAAAGGCTGCAAGGCTATCAGAAAATACATAAAGGCAACAAAGGAACCGACCTTCAGATGTCCAGGATGGGCGATGGGTCCCATACAGTAGCATACAATCGAGCGAACAATTGTATTTGTAACAAAGAACGGTGCTCATGTGCTAGGATCGGCACATGAGATATTTGTCGGACATTGAAATGTGTAATTTTATGTGATTCATGCATAATATAGTTTTGTGAGTTGATAGAAAGTAATACTTACACAGAAAACTGGGAAGCCACCACCTCCAATGCCTAAGAAATTATCGGTCTCTATACAAATGTTTTAGTTATTTTGATTTAAAAAGAAACTATTGAACCGATTTTCATAGGAATTATATGGAAACACGTCGTAATTGTACCCTTTCAAATAAGAAAAGAGAGGGTCAAAAAAATATTTTTCACATTTACATACAAACAAAAAAATATACAGTCGAATTGAGAACGCACTCCTTTTTTGAAGTCGGTTGAAAAGGAAATCTCTTTTTAGGTCTAAAAAACAGGAATAAGTAGAAGATAAGTGTTAGTATTTTTGACATTCGATAAGAAAACGTCATTACTGTATACTAACAATACATTTGCTAAGACATAGACTAATGAAGACATTTGGTTATGATTTTGGGAAGTGCCAAGAAGTCAACAAGTTTTTGTTCTATAGAATCGTGCAAAGGTTTATTTAAAAATTAAGCGTGTTCAATAGATTTCTAGGGCGTCACGGAAACAATGTGAATCATATAATCGTGTGTAAATACAAGGTGAAATAAGTTATTAATATGGTTATAGAACATAACGCTTCCTTTGTTGATCGTGCAGATGTAAATTATACTTGTTGTGTTACAAACAAAAGTTTTAAATTCTTTTTCATTTAAATTTGTTGTATTTAAACAAATGTAATACACGTTTGTCACTTTTTTAAAGAATAATAGTCATAGTTTCTTACGAGGGGGACTTAGTTAAAAAAGAGGAAGTTCTCAACTCGACTGTATATTTTTATGTATGTTTGCTGATTTTTTCGCAAGATATAAAGTAATTTGCAAAATATTTTTTTTACTTAAAAAGATAAAGTTGTCCCATTTAATTTTCATACAAATCGGTGCACCAATTTCTATTTTAAAACAAAATAAATGAAAACTCACTAACTAACTAAACTCGTAAACTAATATAATTTAAGCCGGTTACGCTGTTTTGAAAATAATTATCTATGTGATTGTAAGTGGTTACAAAGTAGGCATAGGATATAAAGCTCTAATCGAATATCGGTCACGGTCGCCAATCTATTTAGAGAGCAGCCAACTGCGCAGGAGATAGTATAGTGCACAATTATGTGCGCCGGTAGGTGCACTCTCTGTTTCATAACTTTCAAAACTCCATGGGGCGGATATCCGACACGCCCGGAGAGAGATCAGGTGTAGGACCGACTTTTTACATGCCCATCAGACGCATGAATCATCTTTTAAGGATATCGGGAGATCAGCCGTATTGTCCTAACCAAGAAACAACAACACAAAGTTATTGTTTCCCCACGGGATTCGAAGCTATGACCACCGATTTATAATGCAAGAGCCCATACCAATAGGCTACGGAGAAGGCTACTAAACAATCATTGGCTACAACTTTGTAATGTAACTTTTATTATTTGAAGTACATCAGTATACATATAGATGTAGGTGCATAACATACAAATTGCGAAACTATTTTCAAAATATGAATATTACCAACTATAGAGGCGGAAAATGTGATGAAACTGCATCTACGAAGCAATCATTCGTTGCAGCTTTATAAATTGGATTTTTCACTTAAAATCATCCATTCGCAATTGCGGAAGGTTTTATCTGATTAAATATGAAATGCCACTGAAAATTTCAACTGTATTCAAAAGTCTACTCTTTTTAGTTTTCTCTTGAGTTTGTGCCCGTATTTGATTAAAACATTCAATTGGCTGACATTTTTTAGTTTGTTTTGTTGTTTCATGGATGCAGTTCTATGAAAGGCGACAGCTATTTCAATACCCTTAGCGCTTTTTTAACTTATTTTAAAAGAGTTCGAAATTAAACCTTTGTTCATAAAAATTTATATGTCTATTTTATAGTGTATTTATTTATATATGTATTTACATAGTTTATGTATTTGTTCTGTGCAAATTTTTAAATTTTGGATTTTTTTTATGGAAAGGAAGACAATGAGTAGACAGTTCGCTTGATGCTTAGCGATCCCGTCGCCAATACACAAACAACTTCCGGAACGTCGTGATTGTGTTGTCAACCCGGGAAATTGTATAAAACAGGTTTATTTGATAGGATGGGATCGGGATTTAGGATATGGGGGGGAAAGAAGTGAGAAAATAATAAGGGAAGGAATCCTCATTATTTTCTCACTCCTATCCCTCCATGCGGCAACCCCAAAAGTCATGCACCATTTATTTTATGCCGGCTTTATAAAAGGCGGTGGTACTTACTAGGGTGAGCGTGGCCGTAAATATGTAGCAAATGCTGTGAAAAGATGTTATCTACCAACTCATATTTATCATAGATTTGAAGAAGAACTACATTTGCCAACTCCACTTGCACACTTTCACATATTTTCGCGCATTTGGTTGATGTCTGAGTATAAATTAGTTTAGAAGATGCTAATATCGTCCTTATATTTATGGTATTACATCACAATAGCCAATGGCAGATAAAATCTTTTTGTCATTGCTAATCGAGTGTATTATAACATTTTGATATGCTTGATTCCTTTCTCTGAGAGCGCTCACAGTGTGTAAGCTATAAAGAAAAATCTTCTGAATGTCAATAGACTGTGGGTGTTCCTCAAGGAAGTGTTATTTTTCCTTTACTCTTTTCTATCTTCATTAATGCTCTAACTGCTGTTTTTACTTCTCACTATCATATTTATGCTGATTATATGCAACTCTGCCTTCATTTCGAGCCTAAAGATATAAACCAAGCCATTAATTCGCTTAATAAAGGCCTAAAATCATAAAAAATTGGGCAACATCTTTTGGTCTGCTAGTCAATCCCGCTTAATCACAAGTGCTTATTAAAGGTACGCCACACATGCAGAAAACTTTGGAAACATGCAAATTTCCTAAGGTAATATATGACAACGTGTCAATTCCATATTCTGAAACAGCTAAGAACTGGGGTTTTATCTTTGATAGTCATATGAGCTGGGCAGTGCACTTAAATAACGTTAGCAAAAAAGTACATTTCACTTTACAGTCTCTAAAACGTCTTCAACATTTTCTTCTTAATAAAACATTGACTCAATCACTCCTTCTTCCTCTTCTTGACTATGCTGATGTAAGTTTCTTGGACGCTACGCAAGAGCTACTTAATAAACTTGAACGAATACAAAACTTATGTATCCGATTATTTTTTTGATTGCGTAAATTCGATCATGTCTCTGATTACAGGGCACAACTGCAGTGGTTTCCAATCCGTAGACGTCGAGATTTACATGCTCTTTTCTATATTCTTTACTATCTAGCCTTCTGATACCTCCCTATCTCAGCCAACGCTTCAAATATCTGATACCCCGTGGAACCCAGTGCCAGACAACAAAATCGTTTCGTTACGTTTCGTTTTTTTTTTGCGTAAAGAAGTGCTTTATATACATTCCTGCCGAAATAGTTGAGATCATGAATTTGGTTATCAAGATTGTTAACAGCACCCTGTCAAAGCACTCCATCATCGTCAGTTTATTAGATTTTTATACGAAATAGAGTCAGTATTCCGACCTCCTTCTTCACGATAAAGTGGCTGTGATGGCTTTTCAAAGGTAAGGGTTTGAAACGTTTTGCTTCGTGTTTAAATAAATTTTATACATTACTAAAGGACAGTAATTCCCCTGAATTAGAGAAAGGCAAAAAGATGCAAAAAAATTACTTTGTGGTGGATACTACGGTGAAATTTAAGAAGCAGAAACTATAAAGAAAGGAAGACCCAGGCTAAATTTTGATAGACGAATTGGTTTGAGAATTGATTATAGAAGAAACATTAATTATTTTTTGCAGAATGCAGATATTTAGAGCGGTAATTTACTGTGTTTTCAATTTCTAAAGCAATATTGCGAATAAACGAGTGCAACTGTTGACACGAATAACTTCAGCACAGTTATAAAAAAAAAATAATTTACTTACAGATTTGAGCAACTCAAAGTCAACAAAACTACGCTAGCATTTATAATGAAGCCTTTTAACATCAATATTAACGAAATTCCCGTTGAGCCATTTGGAGTTGATACTGGATCTCTAGAAATACAATTGATTGAATTAAAAACTAAAGCTTTGTGGGGTAGAGAATCTACAGAGTTGAACAGCTAGTTGAAAGAGTTAAAAATCCAGAAACGTATGTACGTAAAGCAACAAATTTTTAAAGAGAAATGACGCTAGTTGAAACACATATTCGACGCATAGAGGTCTTTGAGATAACTGCAGTTAGGTAAAGAAGTTTGCTTTTGGAGTGCTATCTTCGGATCGAGATAATCGTGTGAGTAAGCGGTCTCTTGCATGTAATTAAAAGTAAAGTAAGAAGCCAACTAACAAATTAAAATTTAGAGTCGTGTTTAAAACTTGGATAAACATATTTGCTCATATGTAAGTTGTTGTTTTCTTTATTTCTAAGTACGGGTTATATTCTTTAGTAAAATCTTGATCTGAATAACCATTTAGAGCCATCGCTCCCATTGTATTTGTTTGGTCAATTGTTTGTCGTTGAAGTACAATTATGTGATCACAATAAGTGTTTGTTTAAATATTTTAATATATATAGGGGTGGTGAATCACTTCTCGTCAATGCTCAAAGACGTTATATATGGAGATTATACAGGCTGACTGGCGAGTAACTTTTAATACTTTAAGACGTTAAATGTGGCCATCATATATAAGGAACAAAAATATTATTGAAAATAAACATTGATTTACAACTGAGGAAACATAATCTAAAGTTAAGAAAATATTTGCTTTCATGCTTATCCGAGCGGATACAACGTTGCCGGAGTGAGACTGAAGGCAAATTGGGAGTCGACGGATTCGCGCGCACCAGCTGATCACAGCCGCCACACTTCAATCATTGTTTTAGGAAATTTGGTCTAAAACTATACTCCTAATATTATTACATAAATATGATGTCAATCGGGTGCATACCAGGTGCTCTCCTTTAATATCGTATGTAACTCACCAAACATCCAGTACGCGAATAAGAAACATAATCTAAACTTAAATAGTTATTGACGCAACGCATTTTGATCGTAGCACGGTGCAGTAGGAATGAGGCGGAACGCGGGGTGGGGGGGAGGTGTTTGGGAGGTAGGCAACCTATCAATATCAACCTATCAAAATTCAAGATAAATATAAATTTTGATATCAGTTGAATACGATAATATTATCAACTCTCATTAACACGACCCTCATTATAAAAATAACTGGAAAATGTTGTAAAAAACACTACTTATATATGAATAAATAGATATTTTTCTTATAGATAAATAGATTAGTTTTTTTTTTATCGAAAAACTTTATTTAAGCATGTACTATTTATTGTTGGTAAGTCAAGAAATATTTTTCTGGCTCATTAAAAACTTTGAAATTTGGTAAATTGTAATTTTTGACTCGCCTCACCCGAGAAAATCATTAAATATTTCCTTTCCTCCGCCTGCAATAAATTATTGTTAAACTTTGTTGTCCCACTTCAGGGATGCGATAGCAACTTGCCGAGTGCCTCCTTACTAAGGTTACAGCGTCAAAGGTAATGTCTACCTCGCACTACTATCGTATTTTATTAGCTTATATTATTTAAAAAATTACGATATGATATATTACAGGAATATTACACGATGACACTTGAATCGTTAATAAGAAATATTATTTAAAATAATGAAATAATCAAAAGGCGATTCCATTTTCGATAATTTCGATTTGATTTATATTTTTTATTTGATATATGCATTCAGTACAGTAAAAGCTTCATGTGATACAAAAATTTAGTTAAATAGCGAATACCAGTTTTTATTTATTTAATTCAATACTCCAAACAATGCTTTTAACCCTACTTGATACGAACTAAAAACATATGATTATTTTAAAATAATACAAACGACAGCAGTAGTATTAAGTGCACTTAGCAAAGAAATCTATAATAACTAACTATAAAAATTAAGATTGTTGAGTATTGCTTTATCGAAAGCCATCGTTTTAATGTCACATGGCTCCTTTCGATAGAAATCTGATGACAAAGCTTGGCTTTTATTTATGACGCCATTTCAAAACAATTTACTTTCATGAACACTTTTTTACTTGCTTTTCTGAATTGGAATTAAATAAATAATGAATCAAAAGCTCTCCAAATCTATTTTATTAATCAAGAAAATATGACTTAAATACCTAATGTAACAATTACACACCTAATAAGAGTAGGTTAAGGTATGCATTTAAAATTCTAAACACACCTCTATAAATATTGTACACCAATGATATAAAGGATATTCGTTGATGAAGCGTAACAATATTACAGATGCGATTGTAAATTAAAACAAACACAAAAACTGGTATCAACAATGTATTCCAGGGGACGAATTGCGGGCCCTTTCTACAAACGGCATAAATTTTAAAACACGACCGAGAAAATGCAAGAACATGACCATAATTCCCTTCGTCCGTCCTGTATGAGTCCAGTTTTAACAAAAACGAGACTCGCTACTTCCGCTGATCAATTTTTATTAGTTCGAGGCCCAGGAAAAGTAATCAAGTCTTCAATATATCGCGCTCCGACTTCTGATAATTCTTAATTGTTTTAGTGACGTCTTCTTTACTTTTTTTAGGCAGTAACCTTTAGCCCTATTTATCTTAGCCGCTGGCAGTGGCTATGCATCACGGTGCAAAAACGAAATATAAATGGCTAGATCTTTGAATTTGAAAGTAAGTTTTAAGATTCTTTTAAAGATAAAAATAAAAAAAACTGCTGTACAAAATTGTCTTAACACTTTTATCTTACTAGTATAGGCATCATAAGTACACTATAGATACGATAAATCATTCGTTACGGACATTTGTTGCCGACAAGGGTACCTCTGGAGGAAGGAATCTTTTATTGCACATTTAAACTAAAGTTAAATATTCTCGTTTCATTTCGGTTCTGCCTTTAAAATTGACTTCCTATAATTATGACTAGCAAAGTAAGTTCGGCCCTTTTTCCGTTTTTTGAATATTAAAATTTGAGCACAGCATCAACACAAAACACATCGTAAAAAGCTTTCTAGGCGTTTGTCTGCTGTCCTAATGGCGGAGACCGCAGTGATAATGCCTTTTAAAAAATTACTTTTGCAGGTGCGTCAAAGTTAAGTGAACTTTAATAACTATCAAAACAGTTTAATGTGACGTATCGTTAAAATATGGGTGTATATTGTCATTGCTGCCGAATATTAAACGTAAACCATTAATCTAATTTATTATAAATCTGAAAATGTGACTAAATCAAACAAAACATCACATCTGAAAGTATATCATTTAATCTAACAATGAAACTAACCAATTTAGAAGTAATAAAGCCGCTGCGTTCATACCGTGTGTTCGTAAATTAATTCAAATTTAAAACTGAAATTTAAAAACGTCGGGAACTGAAACAGTCACTGGCAATTACGCTGTAAAATTGCCTAAAACATAGCGCTAAATAATACCAGCCTTGGACATTCCCACAGTTTTGTTATAATATATCCAAATGAACAACGAGATGAAAATTGGATTTACAAAACATCACTTAATATATATTTTTAAATGGTATAATTAGTTAACAAAAACTTAAAAATATGCTGTATGTTTTAAAAAAAACTAGTGTTCAGTATTAATAGCTTCTCGGAAATTGACCTCTGTAAGTTAAAGATATATTTCCTATACTAAATAATTAAATATAACTCTGTGTAATCACGTAATAATACAATAATTATACACCTGATTATTTAACAAAATAAATATATCTGACATTGAGTATAAACGAGTTTATATCCTTCGATGATTTTTTCGAAAATACGAATATTAAAGCAATAAAATCAAAATCGGTTCAGACATTTAAGAGCTCACACCACAGGCAGCCATATCGCATATAATTAAATAATACTGTCTCATTTTCGAGTCATTGTCGGGATAAAAAAGGTTGGAACTGCACTAGATAATCTGTCCCACGCGTCACTAGATGGCGCCAC
>JAOCPS010096853.1:0-15672 GCA_025505425.1 Graphium colonna | reverse complement strand
TCCGGCATCCCCAAAAGTCATGCATACTTTATTTTATGCCGACTTTATAAAGGGCGGTGGTACTTCCCCGGACAAGCACGTCTGTAGAAGTGCAGCAAAAGCTGTGTAAAGATGTTATGCTCTACCACCTACTGTTCGGAAGCTATGAACCGGTTTTCAAAATTCTTTTTTATTTGAAAGGACATACAAGTAGTAATAAGGTATTATTATAAAAATCAGTGAGAATCGAAAAATTCTTCTGGCAGTTGTGAAGCATCGAAATTATTTAGTACAAGTAAATCAAAAAGATAATTATTAATATAATTAATTATTTTATAACGATTAATTAAATATATAGCTTCCCCACGTCTCACACACTACTGCGTATTGGATATCCATTCCATCGTATAGCGTGGCGATGCGTCGCCACGGGCTGTATCGCCACGCCAACTTCCTCCATAAATGGGCTATCGAACACTAAAAGAATTTTACAATTTAGACCAGTAGTTTCAGATATTAGACTGTTCAACTAAATAAACTAACTAACTTCAGCTTTATGATATTAGTATAGATATATGAAATTATATGCAACCGGGTTTAGTCAATATAAATATGAATTAGCATATCTTTCTAGTAAGTTAGTAGTAAAGTAAGAGCCTATTTTGTTTTTATTATCCTACTGCTGGGCTAAGGCCTCCTCTAGAACAAGGGAATAGGGCATAATCTACTACGCAGCCGCAGTGCGGATTGGTGGACTTCAAATATATTAGAAATATTATTTCATAGGTATGCAGGTTTCCTAACAATGTTTTCTTTCAGCATCGAGCACGTGGTCAATCTGCACTTAAAATTGCAATTAGAAAATTGACAATTTCATTGATGCCAGCACTAGGGATCCAACTCAGGTTCGCCTCGAGTAAACAGAATTGAATGCGAGCGTCCGGACGCTGAGCTAAAATAAGAAACATTTATAAAAAGATTTTACCGAGCAAAAATCTCGCATTTTAAAGTTATTATTAAGGACATTTTATGATTAATATGTAACATTCATTTTGTTACGTTGTTCAACATATTTTTTTCTTAATTTGCAGCTGGCGTACCGAGAGGTGGAACCCCAGAAGGATACCGAGATGCGGATACTTTGAAGATCTCTGATAGACTAACAAAGGTGAGATTTCAAGGTTTTCGCATTCTTCGACACTAATTTTGAATTTCTACATCAAAATTATAGTTAAAATGAAACTGATTACGCAAATAACTTATGTTTATAAAATGTAAATCTTTAAAATATTTAAAAATACATATTTTTCAGTTATTTTTTTATGGAGAAGGAGGCAAACGAGCAGACAGCTCACCTGATGATAAGTGATCACCGCCGCCCATGGACTCCCGCAACCCTAGAGGAGTTACAAGAGCGTTGCCGGCCTTTTAGATAAGAGTACGCTCGTTTCTTGAAGGTCCCTCGTATCGGTCCGGAAATACCGTTGGCGACAATTCATTCCACAAGGAAGTCGTACGTGGCAGGAAATGTCGGCGAAATCGCACGGTTGTGGATTGACAACCATCAAGGGGGTGTGGGTGGTGTTTATTGGTTTATCGCGTAGTGCGTTGAGCAAAAGTAGCAGTAGGTATTGATCCGAACAATTCCTCGAAACACTCCTCGTGATAAATATGGTAAAGGACGCAAAGAACCGCAACATTCCTTCGCAAAGCCAAGGTATCAAGCCGACCGGAAAGAGCTTAGTCGTCAACAATTCGAGAGGCTCGACGTTGGATGCGGTCAAATGGAAGGAGCTGGTATTGACGTGCCCCAGTCCAGAGATGAGAGCAGTATTCCATTAGCGGGCAAACTTGCGCTTTATATAGTTGCATAAGGAGGAACGGAAATGGAAAAACTGTCTCGCTCTGTTAAAGACGCCAATCTTTTTTGAAGCTAGCTTGGCTTTACCTTCCAAATGACCACGGAATTGGATGTCACTTGATATGTCAACGCCAAGAATTCCGATCGATGCTGTGGCTACAAGGGAAGTGTCTATGAACCGAGGAGATACAAGAAATGGTTTCTTTTTAGCAGTGAACGTGCAAACTTGTGTCTTCTGTGGGTTAAATTAGACTAAATTGAGTCGACCCCAATCCGAGCTTTGGCTAAGCAAAATCCCGACTTCAGACACAAGTATTTTCCGTCGACGTGGTTCTGAGAAATATTTGCCCGGCTGGTTTGCAAGGTGTCAACTGTACTGTCATCTGCATAGCAATTAATGTTACTGATGCGCAACAAGTCATTAATATGCAGAAGAAACAGTGTGGGATAAGAGGTTAGCATGCAGCCTTGTGGGATACCAGCATTCACAGCCTTAATATCAGAGCATGCTCCGTCGACAACGACCTTAATGCTCCGATCTGTGAGGAAGCTGGATAGCCATTCGCATAATTTCTCAGAAAAGCCGTAGGATGATATCTTGGAAAGAAGCGCACTGTGTGATACCCGACCGAAAGCTTTTGCTACGTCCAAACTAACTGCCAGAGCCTCCCCCTTGCTCTCAATCACTTCCGCCTATCGATGGGTCAAGTACACAAGTAAATCACCAGCTGACCGACTTTTGCGAAATTCGTATTTTCGGTCATTGATCAGCTGGTGATCTTCAAGGTATTTGAGGAATTGGGTGTTTATAATTGACTCCATAATTTTGGAGGACAAGGAAGTAATGGCAATCGGCCTGTGGTTGGATGGATCTCAGCGATCGCCTTTTTTAGGAATCGGGTGAACTAAAGCAGTTTTCCAAGATAACGCACCACGCCTGAAGAGTAAGAGTTCGAACTCTGGAGCGCACGTCCTCAGCATAATCGCGGAAATTCCATCGGGCCCACTCGACTTATGGAAGTCTAGGGAAAAGAGTGATTTCCGCACTGCACTTAAGTGGAAGCGGACCTCCCGCATTGAAAGCTGACATCCCTGGATGTTCGGCGGGGTATTCCCCCCACCATTCGAAGACGAGTTTGACGCAAAAAGAGTGCACAGAAGATCGGCTTTCGCTTTTGCGGTATGGGCCAGTGAGTTATACCCGCTGTGCAAAGATGGTAACGATGGCGTATAGAAATTGCCTTGAACAGATTTAGCAAGAGACCAAAACGCCCGGGTACCTGAAGGTAGTACGAATCGATTTCTCCCCAATTCTGCCAATGTGCTCCGACTTTCCTGCTGCAAGAACTCTTTTGAAGGACCTGGAGGCAGAATTATATTTCTATTTCAGGGCACTAGTATTTACATCACGGGACGCCGCCGTGGCCCAGGCTCAATAGCACTCTTGCTTATGGCGAGAGGCTATCTGGCAGAAGCGACTGAACCAGGGTTTTGACTTATCGCCTATGGGGACGATAGTGACTTGAATATACATTTCCATACCCTGAAGTACCACATCGGCGATAGAATCGGCGACAGCACTTGGATCATCCAATGAGAAACAAATCTGCCTCTAGGGGTAAGATGCAAAAAAAGACCGCATCCCATCCCAATCTACTGACCTATCGTGCCATACACGGCGCTGACCTGCATACAGCAATGGGCGGATCACGGCTCACTCCGGATCAAACAATGGTCTGAGGTGCGTCAGAGGAGCGTCAACGGAGATTTTATAGTTATCTGGGTGATTGGTCGGCAGAAGGTCTAACAGTGAAGGTGTATGATCCAACACGTCTGGTATCCGCGAAGGCAAAGTAACCATCTGTGTCACATCATATACATGCAAAGTCGTGAACAGATCTCCCCGCATGATCGGTGGAACGTGAACCGAGCAATTCGGCATGATGGGCGTTAAAATCACCAAGAATCACGATCTCTGCGGAGGGGATCTGCTGCAGTACGGAATCCGTAGCTATTTGGACGTCGTCAATACATCGATCTATTTCGGCATCACCGCTATAGGACCTGTACAGACACGTAGACGTGAGGGTGGTCGCCTCAATCAATGCGTAGCCGTAACGTGGACAGGTTTCCTTCAAGCCCACCGAGACGTCGAGAACAGATATCAGGTGAGCCGCTTGCTCGTTTGCCTCCTCCTCTATAAAAAAAAAACCCCTGAGTAATCAAGATAGGATATGTCGGCTGAAAGGGATATCTAGGTGTCAGTAAGGAAGAAAAAGACCGGCTTAGCCGTCTCAAGATGATAGTGGACCGGATTTAAGTTGGATAGGTCCACAGCAAGGGTGGGAGAGGGTGCCGTAGCTGCGTTTTTGCTGCGTTTGCCTCGGTTAATTGGTTAATTGGTCTTCACGCCTATGTTCTGTGACCTCGTGGTACTTACCCGGTTGGAACCGTGCTTTCGGCAGCAGCATAAGGCCGCTGCTGGTTCCACCACCGTAAACTTACTGTTTATTTTCTTAATAGCTTATTATAAATTTACTGTTTATTTGCTTAATAGCGTCGAGGTTCCGAATTCCCTCAGCCGGTGAGCACTCCACCGCATCAGGCGCAAACCAAGAGACGACAATCTGCGGCCTATGTAAGTTGATATTTAAATTATCTTTAATAATATGTTAATTGCTATATCACAATATTTTTATGGAATGGAAGAGCAGACGGTTCATTTGACGGAAAGCGAGCTGGTCGCCCATAGACATGAAACATTCGGAGACTCGCGAGTGTGTCGTCAACCTGGAAAATTGGATAGAATCGGTTTATTGGATATGATGAAATCGGGACTAGTGATCTGAATAAGAGTGGGAAAAGAAAAGGGTAGACATGGCTATCCGACATCCCTAAAAGTCATGCATTTATTATATGCTAACTTTATAAATGGCCATGGTACTTCCCCGGGCGAGCGCGGGCGTAGAAGTGGGGCGTAAGCTGTGAAAAGATGTTATGCTCTACCACCTAGAAACTTTGCTTCACCACTGATGGGAACTATCTTGAAGGCCCCATTTCAAGAAATCCATTATCGTTGAGCTCAATTATGACATCGCTACAAATTCATGTCCTGTGGTTTGTATAGAGCACATATCGTTAGAGTACAGAAGCTGTTTACAGAAAACAATTTAATAAAGTGACAACTGAGCTGTCTTCCTGGCGAAATGTTTTAAGTGCAAATTTAATTTTAATCCCAAGCACTCACAAACTCTTGCTTAGTGTTACTGGATAAGAACCATATGTATTATATCATTAAATTAAACAACATGTCATTATAATTACTAATTTTATATTACCTGCCAACAGATGAGAACGTATCAAGAAGAATCAATAGAGAAAACAGAAGCTACGCCAAGAAGACACGACGACATCCCCCGGAAACACGCACAAGAGTCTCAACCGGAAGTTGAACCGTGGAAACCGGATCCAGATACGATCCGAGTGTCGAAAAATCAGGAATCCCCCGCAAAAAGGCTGAAGCAGGAAGCCGAGCCATTGAAAAGGGCGAAAGGCGTTGGGGATTCCCCGAAATTGTCGCAAGCTACTCATCAGACAAGGCCTGACCATCATAAGAGTAGCCCGAACGTCGCGTCTAGACACAAAACTGGTAAGTTTTTTAACAAATGAAGCCAAACAAATCTTTCATTTGGATCTAACAATGCGAGTTCATTTAATAACATTGATTCAGTTGAGGACGGTACAAAAAACTCTCCCCAAGTGTTTTCGCAACTTCAAAGTTCAAAAGCGTCAACGTCAAATTATAATGGAGAAGAAATGGAACAGTGTAGGGAAGTGAATTTCTAGTGTGACACGTGAAAAAACTTAACATCCAAAGATAAAAATTTAAAAAACTCAATCGGAATCGAATTTACGACTTGCGACACCGGAACAACAGAGCAATAAAGTCATCTAACTAAACATCGGTTTTTGTTATTGAATAGATTGTTGTTATATATACTGATATTGGGTAATTTTCTGAAATCACTTTGCTTACGATTTTTATTCGCAAATAATTGTAATCGATAGAGAATGTTTATTTATGAGACAGTGTAAACCAATATTTCGAAACTATTAGTTTCTGAGAAAAAAATATATAAATTTTGTAATTTGTATGGAGCGTGGAGCATTGACGAAGACATGATCGTGTTATATTCACTTGTAAATACTTTTAATTACTTCAAAATTGAAACAAGTGTTAAAGGAAACGGAACGAAAAATTATGTTTTTATGAAAAGAAAACACAAATTTTTGCGAGCAAAAATTGTAAGCGAAGTGATCTCAAAAATTTTCCCTGGTATTATTTTAAATCTTCGAATATATAATACTTTCAGAATCAGCCGGCAAGAAAGAGGATCGCAAGTCGGCCACGTACAACAGAAACGATTCGAAACGCCAAGAGTCTGTAGAACAGCGCAAGATGTATACCGCCAGCTCGGAATCCGAATTATTCGAGTGCGCCATACTGCCAATATTCCAAAAACTACTCACGGAAAGGCACAAAAGTCAACCGCACGGTTTAAATTTGAGTTACGGAGTCAGTTGTCCGAACATTTCGATTAAATGTGACATAGTTGAGTATTTGTAAAAAAATATATGTTGTCTGTGGTTCAAATGACATTTGTACTTACGTTATAATTGAAGTTAAGTGTAAAATGTCGTATCCTTACAGTCAAGAGAACTATAAAAAATGTATGACCATGTTTACCAAAAATATCTTAAACCATTGTCGTTAAAAATTATTATTGTTATTATACTATAAACAAATTTAATATAAAAATTCGCTCACGGATCTACTAATACGATTAAGATTCAAACAAAATCAAGTAATATTATTTGAGTTGTGTTAACATCGAATTTTTAATATATATTTAGGAATAACTAAAAATATAATAAGGTGTTATTGTTTTTTAAAATAATGTGAAACTTTTCATTATTAAATTAAAATTGCTTATTTTTTAAAGTAATCATGGATTGTTTATGAAACGTAATTTGTATCGTTTAAAAATCATAATTTTATTGATATGAGTTTTTAATAATTAAAAATCTTTGTTTTTTTTAATACTCATCTGGTTAAATATATTTATCGATGTAAAATACACATGTTCTAAGTTAGAAATAAATTTACATACAATATTATCTTTGGATAATATGAAAAATAACAATATGAAGTAATGACATCTTTACAATTTTTGTGTACTATGTTACAATAAAAAATACCATAAGGCTATAAACGCCAAAATTCTGTATGTTACCACTGAAGCGCACACTGATCTTAGCACATCACTATGAAATAAAAGTATTTAGTTTATTTATAATTTATTGTAAATAGTCACGTTAACTGAGGTTGTGTAAAAATGGTATTTTCTTTTTTATTCGATATTAATTTAACTAAAGATTTTTCGATGATTTATGATTCGATTCATCGATTCCTTTTACGAGCATAAATTTTACTTGTCTTTTGTGAGTCTTGCGTTTTAGGTAATCGACTGGCCATTACATAAGTAAGAAAAAACTACACAAAGTTATCGCCCCCCGTCAGGTTCAAATCAAAGACCATGGAGCCGATTATGTTTATGTTATAATATATTTAGTCATATTTTATTAAAATCGGAAAGAGTAAAAGAATGTAATAAATTATAAATTATCTTTATTGTCTATTTGCACGTAAATGAAGACTTAATAGGCGTTATTAATTTAAAATAGATTAAGTTAATAAAATATTATTATTATACCATCTTTTATTTCTCGATAATTTGATGTCATTATCTTAAATTGAAAAACAAACTTTGGACTCTATCTTGAATCTTGTATTAAATTATTTTTTTTTTTCATAAACTCTTGTAATTTCTTTGTCCAGTCTTCTGCCATATCCTTACATATATTAAATTACAATCTCCATTCTTATAGAATTGTACCGCTTATCTTTTCCTAAATAAACAAGTGACTTATAATTAAAAAGCCTACTGCCTAATTTCTCTCTAAACGCATTTGATTGGTAATCATACAATTGGTTCATCTAATGTGAAAAAGTAACCTTCACCATCAATTTAAATCTAATAGGGGTGGAATTGCCTCCATAGCCGAGTGGTATATTAGATTAAGACAAGTCGAAGATTGTGTTTGTAAAGATGGGGGATCGATACGGGGATGATAAGGGTCCTACCATATTTTGAATGTACAAATTTCCCGCGTTGATTTACCTGAAACCTAAATTGTCAACATATAAACGCTTAATTACATCCGTAGTGCACTGGCAAGCCCCTGCTTCTCGAACCAGAGGTCGTGCGTTCGAACCCCACGGGGGTACAATGACGTTATTGTCTTTCAGATGAGTTAGGGCAATGGTCGACAAACCACGGCTCGCGGCTCGCTTTGAATTCTTCAGTCCAGTAACCTTCTGGAGAATCGAGTGTGCGTATTTACCATTAAAAAACCTTTTGTCTTTATATTTCCTCATTTGGAGGGCAAACCAAGTTCGCAAAAATGTAATCATTTCCCCCCAGAGTAACCTAATATTTCCGGCCATCAAACTGCTTTCAGCTCTACAAAGCGCAAGTTTACCCACACGTGGAATACTGTTCAACTATGGGCTGGGTCTCACATTGACTAGCTCTTTTTAGTTTAGCTTCTCACTTCATCGATGAACCAACTCTTTCTGATCGGCTCGAGTCTGCGGCTTTACCGTTGCCGATTAGAAAAAATATTTTTTACTCCATAATAAAATATAATATTGGCGAAGAGCTGAAGACCAGTTTTTATATTAATTTTGATTTTTATAAATTAAAACAGGTGTTTACTTTTTCTAGAATAAAAACATCATTTAATAGATCATGTCCGAATTAATTTTCCGTTATTAATATTCTTATTAGCGACTCTCTAAATCTCTAATCTCTTTTTTTCTACTTTAAATTAAAAATAGGCCAGTTCTTCGTATTTAGGAATAACAACGTAAAAAAAATTTAGACCATGTCTTATCTTACTACATTTTGACCAACAAATCCCTTTCTCCTTTCCAAAGTTTGTAGCTTAAGCTTTGTGCCATCGCTAATTGTCGCCATTTCTAATCGAGGTAGAGATTGGTATGCTGGTCTGCTTAGTACCAGGGTTTATTGGTTATGGAAAACGAACGTTTTAAAACTAGAAAACAGTTCGTCTCGAAGAGAATGTTTACCATGCATTGCGCATTTACCTTTGTTGTCAATCTAGAAATTTTGCTACATAGTGGATGTTACTTCTTATAAATATCAGCCTAATCGTAAGTTAAAGGGGAAGGAAACAAAATTTTCTTGCTGTCACAAGAAGTCATTTCATTCAAAAACAAATTGTTTCTTTTTTGCGATGAGTTCTGAAGAGATTAAAATATTTGCAAAACAATAAGTCTAATATTGATTTTGCTATTTAAAAAGTACAGTAGAATAAGGACAAAGGTTTTCTCAGCAAATTTAATTACGCAGATATAGTAAAAAATTTTTTTTTTTTTTTTAAAACATTAATATAAAGAAAATAGGGAATTTTTAAACTTAAAATTCGAATATCTCTTTGTTTGCTTTGGAAAACCTGCAAAGAGAAGATATATTTCCCAGCAGTTGGTATTTCAGTCGATAAAATTAGTTTGGAATACTATTGTATTCCTGACTCTTTGATCAACAGTAAAACTTATCGTCTTTTTTTGTCACGGGCATCATCACTGCTTGCCAGAAGGGTCTGCAAATCCGACGGCCTTGAGGGCTAAACTCGTTTATGAGTGGCTAAGCTCGAAGGCTCCCAGAGGTTGATTCAGCTCGGGCCGCTACTCTACTTGTGTTACAAGTTTGGGAGGCCACCGAGCTCTTAAACCGCTTCGGAGGACGCTTCATGAACTGCTCAGGCTCAAGAGCACCCGAGAAGAGACCTCGGCTTAGACTGTCAGTCAATTTGCGTTTAGCATTCTAACTCGATGGTGCTCGAGAGAGCCGAACCTCGGCTCGGTCGATTGCTATTATCTACCTAATGGAAGAGCTACAACTAACATTGCTACCGCTTCGGGATGCGTAAGTCCTGGGAGAAGAAGCGGTGGCGGAAGAAACTACATCAGAAACGCCCCTATCGGAAGAGAATCTACTTGCAAAGTGGCAGTATATGCATTTCGACGCACTCGCCAGCGAGCGCGGCTCATCCTTTGATTTTTGAAACGCTTCATGTGTTTTACTATCGCTAGTGTCGTCTTATCGTCCAGAAAATCTAACACGTGTTGCGGTTTTCGGTTTTAGTATCGTCTAAATGTGTTTAGCGGTATGGGTCTATAGATGGAAGCACCTACTTCTAATTGATTCGGGTGGATCGTGGTGGATCCAAAGTTCGATGTGAATTCAGCGCGATGCCAATTTCAGGACTTGAGCGATGGTGGGGAACTCTAGATGGATGCATTGATGATCTCTGCGCATAAATCGATTCTGGATAACTTGAAGTCGGTTTATTTTTTTTTGTGCGAAAACTGGGCACGTATAAGTCATGACGCGGCGAACTACTGCCTTATAAAATGTCAACTTATTCCGAAGGGACAGTTTGGACTGCGTTGAGTAGGAGGTATAAGCAGTCTAGTACGTAGGCCTTCGTGTTCCTAAGCCAGGTTATATGCGGAGTGAAGCTAAGTTTCCAGTTAAAGATGATACCCAGATATTGGACTATACATGGAATTGGACTATTCATGAGAGTGTTGGATGGATGGACTATCCATAAGACTGATGGATGGACGGACTATTCAAGAGAGTGAGGGTTTTCTTTTATAACGAACGCGCATTGCGGCAAAATACCGCACGAGGAAAAGCCCCAATGTCACAATGCGACAAGTCCACCAATCAAATTAGGCGACGAACAAATGACAAACCATCTGAATGGTGGTTATGTTACATTTGACATTGGCACTTTTCGTCGCGCGGTACAAGTGTAAAATTTACAAAATTACATTAAAAAAAATCCAATCTAATACACGCAGAGTGGCAGTCCGAGCCTAGGTTTCCTCTGGGAGCCCTCGGGCTAGTCACTCTTAAACGACGTTTAAACCCTTCCGGCCAACAGTGATGATGCCCGTGACAAAAAAATAACACAGTAAAATAATCGACGATTACAGTACCTCTACTTTATATTGATAACCAATCATGCTCTAAAAGCAAATTTGTTTTTAGGTATTAGCGTTTTCAATTCGAAATACGAACTCTTCACCGGCAGAAAAGATAACAGAACTATGTGATTTTAAAATTAAATTGGAATATGAAGGAATATTTTACCATATTAATTATTTTAGATGTACATGTGATTATATAAGTAATTAAGGTATTTTATCCTGAACATATATCGTTTATGTTGAGAAAAAAATACAGAATACTTTTTTGACATGAACGATATACATTGTGATTAATCGATTTATTTGGAAAATCGAACAATTTACTTCCACTCCAAACTGAAAGAATTGATTCTAATATTTAAGGTTAATTTACTTAGTAAATACATTGTTTACCGTTTTTCGATTGGAATTACTTTGTATCCATTGCACTATTCTGTAATCGTTCAATTTTATTAATATTATATATACATTTATTCAATATTTAATACTTGACTTTTTATAATGGAGATAGTAAAAAATGCTTTTTAAGATTAGTCAACTATACTATTACAATCATTATTTAGTTTTCGGTTACTACAGATTTTTTCTTAAGTAAACTGCCAAGTGGCAAACATAATTTACTTAACTGAATCATTCAATAAAGTAAACAAAAAAACAATTATAAATAATAAATTAATCAATATCACAACAAAAGTGATTGACTGTATGAGAAATCGCTTGCTCGCGATTCTAAACACTGAAGTGCGCGATTCATCGATATCATTTGACATCCCTAGACTGTTTCTGTCCGGTAACTAAAAACTTCAGTGATTTGCTGTCACTTGAGGCGTTTGGTTGTGCTGTGCTTTTTTATTTTATGTTAGTCTTATTTTGAGTGAGTTTTGTGTTTTTTTTTTGTGTTCATTAATGTAAATTAAGTGGCGTAGCAATCTACAAAATGCCGGTGTTTCACACGAAAATTATCGAGAGCATTTTGGAGCCGGTCGCTCAACAGGTGAGTTCGCGAAATATTGTATATTATTTATAGATCGTATTGCATTGCAGTGTTGGTTAGGTGTCAAATTTTGGTTTACTGTTTACGTTTTGTGCTTTATCAGGGGATTATGTCATCGGCGAGTTGGTATTTGATACTTGTAGTTGGAAGGTGAACGACTTAATTAGTAAAGTGGTGACAATTTATTTGACATTTGAATAACACCAAAAAATTTATCATGTAGAATTTCTTTCAAAATAAACTATACTAAGAGAATGTGAGGTAGAACATTTGATAAAGTTAATTTCCTAATACGGTCAGTCACTGTATTGATTCATCTCGTTAAATTGTCTTATTGGATGCGAAAGATATTTCAGTAGGTTGACTCATACAGCAGTCTTCGGTTAGCGTTACATTATAAGTTAAAAAATGAACTTTATCGCTCGTAATTCTGAGAACTATATGAGAATGACTATTAATTGGTTAATCATCAAGCAATTATTGAGAATGCGTACATGCCGCGTGTTTTTCTATAACAAAGTTATTGGTTTTAAAGAGGAACATACCGAAAGTACAAAATAAATATTCAAAGCATTAGTTTTACGATTTTTCCAAATTTTGTCTGTCAACTCCAGGTTTTTGACAAAAGTAGAGTTAGCTGGTTTGCTTATTAAGGTAAATATGATAACTTTATTTTAATAATCTGTATCTAGTAAATTTACAGATGGGCACAAAGAATGACTACAATTTTTTTTTAAATTCACTTTATTACAATTTAAATGTGTTTTTCATTAGAATTTGATGACATCAAATTAGTAACAACTAATAAGGTGTTATAAATATTTAATTTTTCATTTAAATTATATCTCTCTTTTTGTTTTTCTGTGGTTCATATAGTTGCGTCTAAATGAAGTCTAAATTAGTAGTAAGGGTATTTTTGTTTCCATCAATATTTTTAAATGTAATCATTTAATTTGTTTTATTAAGCCAAACAAAATAAGATTGTTTTATAACAGATCAAAAAAATTACATGTATTAATCTTAGTTTCCCTAATTTAATTACATATCCAAAATAGAAATATTCAATATAGTTATTTTAAGCACATAAAAAAATATTTTAAACATGAAATTCTCTTGTGATAATATTAATGGTTAGTAAATCTATGAAGTGCTTAAATAAATTACATTGAACTATAGACCAGCATATCTTTTTGGTAAATATAAAAATAAAATATAAAGAGCAGTTAATAAGGAAGAGAAGAAGAAAAGATTACAAATGTTAGAATTACATGTTGAGTAAAACTCAACTGCAAATTTATTTACGGCTACATTATTTTCTTTGACATGGCAAATTCAGATGAGAATTTTTTAAACTTAACTTTGCATATTACTTAAAATTGATAATACTTTATAAAATTAAAAAAAGCATGCTTTATTGTTAAAATATTTCACTTGATGTGGAAAAAAACTGTTTTTCCAACACTGCATACAGGTGAAGCTAATAAAATCATGTTCAAAATGAAAAGCTGTTCATTAGTTTAACTGAATTATTAAAGCTAAGCAACCAATTTGCCTATTTTTTGTGTTCAAATGTTAGTGGTTGTTCAGGATTAGTTTTTTCATTTGTTTATACATTTTAGTAAAATACTTGAGCCAAATTCATATAATTTGGCTCGAGTATTTTACTAAAATGTATTTTTAGTAACTAAAATATCACCAATCTCATTTTAAATTCCTTTTTGTTCAGTTTACATATTTTTAACATGAAATTCTAATTCTTCTTTTTTTTGCTTACATACTTTACTGTTTTGGATAGAAAAAAAGGGATGAAATAAAATCAAATTCATTGGACTGGAGTCATTGTTTACACTACATGATGGTGTTTATCCTCAAAAATCAACCAATATAATGTATCTGCAAATCAATGTCCATAGTCTAGTTAAAAATATAATAATAAGTACTTTGCAATTGTTCTTTATATTATTTATATTCATAAGAAATTGATACACAAAAATCCTAGATACACAATCTTGACTGAAAATAACAATCAAAGCCATTCTTGAATATATGTTGCTTTAACAATAATTATTTTTTTTTGTAAATTCGATGTTACATTCATTACATAAAGTTGTTATTTAACCAACTTCTCTCAATTCTGACGTTTCTATTTTTAAGGTATGTTCATGCATATCTTCGCCATTTATAATACCGGTTTTAAAAATTCTTTTTTATCTCAAAGGGGGGTATACTTTCAAAATTGATCCATGAGTAGGTATTTTGTAATTTTCTGTGAAAAAAATCATGTTAAAGAAATATCCAACGTAGAAAAATATATTATTGAAGCTTTCCTACGAAAAAAGTGTGTATAATTTGACATTGCCCTGGAGATATTTTTGACACACTAATTGTGTATGGTTTTTTTTGGATTTCAATGATAGAAGTGACTATTTTAAAAGTGCATTAATGAAAAGTCTCGCTTGAGCTGTTCGCAAATGAAGTCATCTCGGAAACAATGGGCAATGTTGTTTGATGAGCATGGAGTACATTGACTAAGTATTTGCATATTTACAATATGCCATTGTTATGTTGATTGAAAGTGTTTTTTTTGTGTTCGTAACCATTCTGTTGTTATGTTGGCCAACAAATATAAAATAAAGATGAAAGTTTCAAAAAAATAAACTTCTCTATCCTTATATAATAGTATAAGTTTATAAGTACGCGAAAGATTGAGAAATGTTATGTTTTTTTTAGATATTTTGATTTGGAACAGAAAGTAAAACTGTTTTTTTTTAATTTAATAGGACAGATTCAAAAATATAGAATTGAGAAACGGAATATTGAAAATTAGTTCATAATTGGCGGAGAAATCAGTAGAATTTTTCACCTCTTTGCTTGAAGTGTGTTAAAAATACATGTGTTGCAGCTGACTTTGGATATTGTTAAGTGCTCAGGAGTTTGTTACAAGGTGTTTTGTCTCATTTTATCATTATGTGCCCAGTTCCTGAAGAACATAGCTTGATGTTAGATTGCCTAGACTTTTTCTTACTATTGCATTTTTTATATATAAAAAAGACAAAATATATTTTATCTTACATACTAGCAAGATATCTATATAAGTTTAATTATGTGATACATGTTTTAAGTCTATGTAAAAGGTCAACATTGTTTAAAACCCCTATTTCAGGTGCGCTTTTTAGGGTAATATTTTCCTTCTGGGACACTTTTTATTTTGGTATGCTAATATTTTTAATTGATACAGAATATTAATTCGTTAGACCTATTTATAGCGAATTTACATTGGGTGTCTAAAATGGTGGTTGTCCATTCAAATTACATACTTCATAAATTTTTTTCGAAAACCTAGCGTTGCATAGAAATTTCGCTATACACGGGTCTAATAGATTAATATCCTCTATCAATTAAAAATATTGGCATAGCACAATAGGAAGTGTTCCAGAAGGAAAAAATCACCTTTTTTAATTATAACGTTCTTATAGATTATTCACGTCAAAAGGATTTTTAAAATTATTTTGGATTACTGCCAATCATTTAAAAAACAACAAACAAAACCTCTATTTAGCTTTATTATATTACTTTTAAACAAAGTAGCGGGTTACGGACATGTTCAGTCTAAAATCGAGCACAAACGAAAACTGTCGACGAACTCCATTCCCAACGAACATATTAGCACCTCGAATCAGTAGTTTTATTTTT
>JAOCPS010096745.1:0-15673 GCA_025505425.1 Graphium colonna | reverse complement strand
AAACTGAAATTCAGGTAATATTTGGGTGGATTAGAAGCCGACCCCAAGTAACTTTGGAAAAGGCTAGGAGGAAGAAGAAGACCAACCATACATGCGCTATTCCGCACAAACATTTATAATTAGTATAAATCTGGTGACAAGTAGGGCGACTTTTAGCCATCCTGTTCTCAAAAAGTAGAACATTTCATTCCACAGAAGAATAGACTACATAAAGAAAGAGGAATGCATGTCATCAGAGCGATGTGGAGGACAGGAAAGAAGAGGGTTGTGCATTGATGGAAGTTTTTAATATTAACTGTACAAAGATACTGAAAGCGAGAATATAAACAGTACTTGAAGAGTCAAGGAAAAAATTCAAAGACGCTAGCACTCTCAACGAACGTCTTTGTATTATGGGTGACCACAGCAATCGAGTGCGATATGGCGATACGTGGTCATATTTGCGGAGACTGAATATAAATCGAATGCAATTATTGAGAAATCGGTTTAGATTATTGAGCCGATCTGCATTCAGTTCAAAAAAGCACACGTCAACTTAGGTCAATTAACGGAAAAATTAAGGACTGTACGAGCGTTACCTTAGTCTTCGCCGGCCAGAAATTTTTAAGCCTATAGATACGCCACAAGGCACTCATTACTATTTAACAAACGGTATAAATTTGGTCGTTCCAGCTTAGTGTTGCATCGATAGTCAAGCCTAGATTTTTAACGTGTTTGCAAAAGAGGATAGTAGAACTATTAAACATAAGAGGTGGGAGATGAACATAAATATACTTTACCCATATTATGTGAACTTCCTACAATAAGAGCTGGCATTTCGATGGGTTGACGATTATTCCAAACTTACTATTTATTAGACGACTTTTTGATGATATTCAATCTAATTTTATGTTATATATAACTTTAGGAAGCTTGTCAGTAGCAGATTGTGCATATGATTGCAGATTATCGGAATACAGATGATACGTATACTGGAGATGATAAGTAATAACTTGACTACTCTTCCACCAATAAATTTTAACAACACTCATATTCCTATCGTTCATAATGTTAAAAATCTAGGCCTGCTTATAGACAACACTTTTTGCTGAAAAAGCCAAACTGCAAGTGATTGTCAAAAAACCACAGGTGTGTTAGGTATCTTTATCGGCTCAAAATTTTTTTGCCTCAGCAGATCAAAGCAACGCTTGTGCAGGCCTTAATTTTCCCAATTATCGACTTTGGTGATGTATGCTTCTATGAACTGAATGCAGATCTCCTCAATAAACTTGACCGACTTTTAAACAACTGCAATCGATTCGTAATCAATTTGCTTAAATACGACCATATCTCTTCTTACCACGCCCAGCTTCAGTGGTTACCGATACGAGAGCGTCGTTCCTCACGAGCATTGACCACTCTTTATTCTTTCCTTAATTCTTCTTCTACCCCAGCTTACATTTCCCCTCATTTTCAATATCTCAGTGATGTCAGTAACAAAAATCTTCGTTCAACGCATAACCGACTCCTTCTTTGTCCTCTTCACCGTTCTGACATCATGCATTCTTCTTTCTTATTCAATCTGTTCTTTTGTGGAAAGCGCTGCCTCTAGAAATCAGGATGACCAAAAGTCGCTTTATATTTAAAAAGAAATTACGTGAACATTTCTTGCAGATTCATCACGTCGTTAAATGTTTCTATATATGTGTGTTAAAATATATGTATATGGATGCATACGTATGTATGTATATTTATTTATATTTATTATGAATGAATTATTTACAACCACTACCAACCAAATTATTTCTGTACCACCGTAAGGTTAGCTGGAAGAGAATGCCATAGGCATTAAGTCCGCCATTGTACGAAATTATGTGCAAAAAATATACATAAATAAATAAAATATTAAAGTTTATAAAGACTGAAAATAGCATAGGAGAGAAAAAACCGCCTTTATGAACACAGCAGTTATATGACGCCAATTAGATAATGATTCATCGGTATAAACGGCCTGCTGGCGTCCTTGAAGATACGATTCCAGGGCTCTTTCTAAATACTTTAAATGGGAAAGGATAGATAGGAGGATATCGTGACTAACGGTATTGAAGGCACTTGAAAAATCGATTAAGACTATTACTGTGACCATGGTACTTTCAATGCCTGCCCTGATGTCGCCTGTCACTTTGGGAAGGGTGGTGGTGATACTGAGGCTGGGTCGAAATCCAGATTGACGCGGAATCAAATTGTTTCTAAGAATAAAGCGAGAAACTTGTTTTCGGACGCAGGACTTAGTAACCTTGGAGAGAAAAGGCAAGATTGAGATAGGTCTATAATGAACAGGAAGAGAAGCGTTAGAACACTTTGCAATGACTAATGCTTTACGCCATAAGGAAGGAAAGGTTGCGGTTTCTATGGAATAGTTTATGATATGTGTTATTGCTGGGATAATGTAATCGAGGATGGGAATATATTAACTATCATGCATTGGCCTATCTTAGCGCATCCAACAGCATTTGATCTAATGGTAAAGATATTTTTTTTGTTGTACTCAGAGGAGACTGGAGAAAAATAAAAGGAACTGATATCATGGCGTGTCGAACCATATAAGTAGAAAATCGTGATTTTGGTCGTTGGAAGATCCAAGGATATTATTGTTGGATGATTTGAATTAGTGAAAAAGTGATTTAAATCATCCAATATTATAGAAGAACTTAGGTTTGTAACACGCAATTTGCCGATACTAAGGGTTCCAAAAAACTTCCAGATATCGGCAGGAGTAGAAGAAGGAATATTATCAAGAATGTTTCGGCGTTTTGCGTACGTTTCATTTGATTACATCGATTTCTGATACGGTATCGTCTGAACGATTATTGATGTAATCTCACTTTACCTAGCAATTTTATTTAACTATTGTATTGTATGTGGTGAGTTTCCTAACGTTATAAAACATAGTAAAATTATTCCAATATTTAAGTTTGGAAGTAATTCTGACCCCAATAATTTTAGACCTTTTAGACATTTCTGTATTACCGACTCTAGAGTTAAGTACTTTTAGTCAGTCTATCTGGGATATCTATAAGGGAAAGAGGAATCATTAAAACCAAGCGTAATAGTCATTGATATGTAAGGCAGTAAATGTTACTTTTGTTTGACACTGTGACTGTGAATCCTTTATTTTTCATGTCAAATTTGTGTACGATATAATTTTCTTAACAGACTTATAAATAAAGAACCGTTCTCAATCAGGATGTTTCTATCTATTTTTATGTATGTTCGCGCGTATCTCCGTCATTTATGAAATGATTATTTGTTTTATCCTATTATTATTGAAAGGATACTCTTCCAAAATGGTCAAATAAATTTGTCACAAAAATCGGTTCAGTAGTTTGTTTTTTAAACCAAAATAACAAAAACTTTATTTTATGTTCGCGCGTATCCCCGTCATTTATGAAGTGATTTTCAAAAGTTATTTTAACCAATAACGTATTTTTTTTAAATATTCCACACGAAAATCAATGAAGTAGTTTGTTTTCTTACAATAATCTTATTTACAATATTAAAGGATGACCTGATTTTAATACTTCATTTTCTCTCTGAAAGGATATGCTTCCAAAATGATTGTATAAAATTTGCATAAAAATCGGATTCAAAATCGTAATAACGGAGAAGATATTTTTTGAAAGGACACATTCAAGGATTTTGAAGTCGGTTTTGTAATTTTCTCTGCAAATAAAATTGTTGTTTTATAAATTTTTAAGACTCAAATTCAAATTCAAAATATCTTTATTCACATAGACGCTTACGCGTTCTAAAATTTTTGACGTGTCATAAAACGTCAAAATTTTACAAATATCAATGTTAACGTGAAGAAGCTACCGCCAGCTCGGAAGGCAAATTCTGCTGAGAAGAGCGGGCGAGAAACTCAGCAGTTGCTCTTTTAAAATAATTTAGGGTTAAAACCTACGAAAATATCAACAGCATTAATCCCACAAAGTATTCTGCGAAGGTATAATAGGCTTTACGCAGAAGTGTATTTTTAATTTTGCACTTAAATTGGTCTTATGGTAGATTTAGTACAGATGGCGGGATTTAATTATACATGCGTATACCGTGACCCATAAATGATTTATTCGTCTTTTGTAAACGAAAACTAGGGGTAGAAAGATTGTCCTTATTTCTAGTATTAAATTTATGTCTATGACTATTTTATCACGATGTTACAAAAGATGTATTGCGAAGTATACCTATTTCTTTAAAAAGATTAAATTTGAATAACATTCAATTGTTCGTAAAAAGCCTTTACATCCAACACGGGATATATTATGATTTACGTTTTATCAAGGAAAATAAGTGGGTAGTGTATTAAGGAGGAGATTTTCAATTCGAATGTTCAATTTTATTATGTATATATCTCCGCCATTTATTAGCTATCATTAAAACTTCTCCTTTAACCTAAAATGGTACACTTCTGAAAAAGTCCCATATCATTTTCAGAATTATCGGTTTAGCTGTTTGTTTCTGAAATCACAATAATAAAAATCACACTCTTAATTCAGTGTTTCTAAATTTCTGTGAAGATAATTTTGTTGCGATGCTAGTTGTGTATTTTAGATATTTTAAACATCAATATAAATTCTAAAATCTGACCATTCCGATGATGTTGTTATTGTATATAGACTTGTTTTGTAAACTAACATTTAACGATGGCTATAGCACTACTGCTGCAAATAAGCTATGTGTTATACAGGTAGATAGGTTTTATAGAATTTTTTATATTCTTTTTATAGAATAGTTGTCAAAAAAGTCAGTCATTAAAATAGGAGAGGATAATTGTAGAGCTTCATATCAAGGTCTTGTGAGTAATTAAAACAATTCTTTGCCCTCTAATTTACACATTTTGACATTAATTTATTTTGGACAATGTCATTACTAGAAAAACTTTGAATAACATTTAAAATGATTTCTGCTATGTGTCCTACATAAAATACTGTATAATATCTAAGAATGCTACATTATTATAAAAAAAAAGTCATTATTGTTATAAAGACTACGTCAGTCACAAACCACAATGAAGTAACTTTGTAGATGGCACACAAACTAAACAATTGAGAAGAATTTACGGAAAACAGTTTAAACTACGCAAATATAATAGAAAAGAAAAACAAGTGGAATTAAAGTAACAGCCTATTTTTAAATCGTCCCACTGCTGGAGAAAAGCCTCCTTTAGATAGATGGTACTTGTTTATAGGGCATAGTCAACCACGCGGCCCCAGTGTGGATTGGTGGACTTAACATATCTTAGAACACATACATGCAGGTTTCCTCACGATGTTTTCCTTCACCGGAGAGCACGTGGTAAATCAGCACTTAAAATTACAATTAGAAAAAGGACAATTTTATTGGTGCCGGCACCCGATTGGGATTTGGGATTGAACCCAGGTTCGCCTCGAGTGAACATAATTGAAGGTGAGTGACCGGACACTGAGCTATAACGGAGATATTTAAAGAAATGGAATTTAAGTCATTTTGTAAAGTAAAAAAATGTGATCTGAAAAGGTTATCCAAGGTCTCATTTACTTGATATTTTCAAAAAAAGATATGTCAGTGTGCAAAAAAGCTTTGTCTTAGCAAGGTAAGGTATATGTATATTTTGTCAAAAAATTCAAAATTATGTTGCAGTATTGTTGTCTATGGCCGTGTCAATTTTATAACTGTGTACTTATTAATCAAATACAGATTATTTTAGATTAAAAGAAAACTGATAGAAAGAAAACTGATGCCTGTTAAATTTGGATTATAAATTAATTTTGTGAAAGGACGGCAGTTTTACTGATTACTATACGATATATATATATTTATTAAATTATGCACACTACGATTATTAATGAATTAATTTACAGCTGATAAGTGTTATCTAAACGATAATAAAAAACACAGGATTTGTAACTTCGCACAATATGTTCTTCAAATTTAAAGTGCCTTTAACCTGTTCACCGGGGAATTAGCTATTGCTCAACTCGTTTCAGAATGGGGTCTTTTTGTTGCAGCGATTAGTATTATCACACCTCAAATAATAAAAAAATATAGTTTTTAACTTATGGTCTTTATTTATTTTGAAGTAATTCGTTTGTCTACTCACTTTCTTTTCCAATGCCTTGTATATCTTCGCAACCGAGTTTATGTATTTCAAAAAGAGAAGAATGTTCATCTCCAAAATTTCCTTCGAATTCTCCCTTTCTTCTAAAGTCCAAAGAAATACTCTCTAGAGTTTTCTTCAAGACAGTTGACTGGATGTAGGCCTCTATTTTGAAGAATATCTAAAGCCAAGAAAGTAATTACTTACATGTAAGATACTGAAATGCAGACTAAAATGTATTCAAATTGTGGCAGCTCGAAGAGATTATGCAACGCCCGTTTTCCTGTTAATAGCGCTCAAATTACAGATTACAAGAACATGAAAATTCATTACGCAATATGATGGCATATATATAACTACTCTAAGATTTAATAGATAAGAACAACGTAGAATATAATGCGTTCAATATATTACGATTAATTTCCATGACGATAAATTTCGTCATGCCCATTGCAGTAGGCTTTTATGTATGACGAAATATTTCGTCATACCCAGGATAAAAGTGGATTTGGGTCATGAATTCGATTAAGAAAAGAACAATGTCTCATATTTTTCATATTATAAATAAATGATAGAGGGTTTTATGAACGAAGCTGAAGACTAAACATATTTATTTAGCTTTTACATTTATCGTATTGCCAATTTGATGTAAAAATATACGGTTTACAAAAAACATAAATATTACAAAAAAATATTATGTATCTCCATTGCAAATTTAATTCCTTAAAAGTGAATCATAAATTAACAATCAGTTAAATTTCGATAATGGAAATTAATCTTTTCTGAAATCGCTCTGATACTGTGCTGTTTAAAATGGTTTTATCGTTTGCCGAATTAGGCAACATTAATAATTGTGACTTCACTATGTTTAACCCGCTTCAAAGAGTTGAAAGCTCTCAATTCGGCTGTTTTCATTTTTTAAAGGATGTTCGCGCGTATCTCCACCATTTGTAAACCAAATTTTAAAAATTATATTTTGATCAGATGTATCGTCTCTAAAAAATGTGCCACATAGTTTTCATAAAAATATGTTCAGTAGGTTGTTTTAAAAAGTTCATTTACAGTGAAAGTTACAAAAACGGACTTAAAACGCCTTAAAAGTGTACCTAGAAACATATCTTCTTTGTTATTTTGATTTTAAAAACAAACTACTAATCCGATTTATAAAAAATTTGTAGAACCATTGTGAAAATCTACCCTATCAGATAAAAACAAGTTTTCAAAGCACTTTAAAAATTGTTTTTTTTTTTTAAATTTAATAATAAAGTAATGAACCGGTTTTTTGAAAATGTGACGCAATTATCTAAGAAGAATGCTCTATAATATAGAAATGATTTTTGAAATTCGTTAAAAAGTGACGCATTAACGCGCATACATACATAAAATCAATTTTGTTATTTTGATTTAAATAAAAAACTATTCAACCGATTTTATGGCACCGTTCCGGAAGAATATCCTATAAGATAAAAAATATTTTAAAAAGCAGTTCATAAATGGCAGAGATATGCGCAAACGTACATAAAAGGTCATAAATATTTTAAGTGAGAAAATTTTTAATTTTTTGAATTAAAAATGAAAATAAGGTAGAAGATATATATCTTTTTTACACTTTTAAGGCATATGAAGTCGGTTTTTGTAATTTTCTATACAAATAAACTTGTAAATGAGTTGCTTACTTGCATACGACATTCGGTGTAGTCTTATGGTATTTTATTTAAATAAATAAAAATGTAATTTTTTTTAAATAAATTATTTTGATGTTTCGATTGTTTTTCTTAGGAAAGTAACAATCGAAACATTATTACATTTTTGCACTTTCTGTACAACGTTGAATGGTTTTTAAATGTTCACTTCTTCTTCACTTCATAAACACTTTTCTAACTCCAAAATGTTGCAAGAATTGTAGTGACCAAATACAATCATGCTATCAACTTACTTGGATTTTGTTTTCGTGGAAAAATTAAGAAAACGTATACCCGGTTATGTCGGACTCTCACTGACAAAAGCCTCGGCAGGCTCACCGGTTTGCCGTCCGTAAAGTTCCGTAAAAATCCGTAAAGTTATTTAATTTAAAAATGTCAAATATTCGCATAAGTCTCAAAAACAATACTTGTAAATATTTTTCAAAAGTTCTTACTTGTTAATGGAAGTTTGGGTCCTGATTCCATTGCCTCTTTATATACAGTTCATACTAACACTCAAAATCAAGGTATACGGACAAACCATTACAATATTCAAGCTCGCAATCTTTAAATCAATGTGATATACTTTTAATACCACGCACAATAAAACTAAATCGGCGGGCGACCGTCGCGATCTATACCTCCATTCTGACCGTCAAACTATCTAGGATCAACCCCTAATCCCACATTGTATTGTATGTATTGTACTTATACATATGTGCATATGTATATTGTATGTACGTACATAGACAAATTCTTTTATAATTTCGTCTGACAAATGGGCCGGGATTAAGGGAGGTGTTTTCCGTTATCTTGTTACCTCATATGTACAATAAATCTGATTTGATTTGTTAACTTAAAATTTTATGATTATAATTATTAACACACAACCACCATGGAAAATATTCTTAGCTATAAAATAGTTCAAATGTTGTTAACAATAATTCCAACGTTATCCTAAAATTCAAATTTACACTACCACATTCTAATTAAATAATTTTACTAAGTATTTAATTAGCATGTAGTAGAAAATGCGAGCTTTATACAACTCTTCATAATGAAAACAATGTACCATAATTTCAGTGGATCTCTCATAAAAATTTTGAATGTTTGTTCCAGTATGAAACTGAGGCTCTCCCTGTAGATAACACTGGTAATCTGTTTTGGTGCACCTAAGCGGGTTTTAAAATTTTCGCCAATGTTTGCGCATATTGCAGCTTTAGGATAAAATCTCCATCTAGCGAGCGGAATATAAAAAAGCTCGTAGCAATTTAAAATTGTTAAAGCCAAGTTTTTTATGCAAAAATTTAAATGGACTGTAACTGACAAAAATATAGTTTGCTACTGACGTAATGGTCGGTGATAGTCGCTTCATCGGGAACTATAATTATAGCACCCAATGTTTTGCTTTTATAAGGATGAAATAATTTATAATTAATGTTCCACTGAGTTTCTTACGTCCGTTCTTCTGTAGTCAAATTTACTGTCCAAATTAATGGTATTTTAAGACGGTCAAAAAATAACCTTCACTTCTATCTTGAATAAATAAATTGGACTTCTTATTTATTTAATTAAAAAACGTGCTTTGAATCCACTTTTCTCGTAAAATATTTTCTAATGAATTCCAGTACTATCTGAAATATTTAATTTTTAAAACACTAAAACATTTATAAATATTGAGTTTCTAGGACATATATACATATACATTTTAAAATAACGAAAAGTAGTCAGAAATTAGATCGTTGAGATAATAAAAGCATTTATTCATACTTTTCGTCTGTGCTCCACAGTCTTGTTACTTGCTATTTAATTTAATACTTCACTAGTGAGAGGCATAACACAATGCCTTATAATTAATATTTTAAGACTTCAGCTATTACAAAGCATTAAGATGGCCGGGGAACTATTTTAGAAAAATGCTAAGGTAAAATAGTAAATCATTTCTAATGGTGCTTAAGGTAAATGTGGAAAAACAAACAAATACTTGCATGAAATTCCTACGTGAACACGAAGTAACTTCATCTCAAGTAATTTTGTATTAGATGCAGGGGAGGATGTTGAATAGAAAGATATTACATACTACAGTTGTTGCATACCTAAAGTTTGTAAAAAATTCGGAATGGAACTAACACAACGACCGACCACGACATTTCATTTGGTGTTTCACATGGAAATGCTGTATAAGATATGCATATAGACATAGACATGAACAAATATAAAGAGACAATAAATACTTTTAGAAATCCATAGACAAATATATTATTTTCTTAATCTTAAATATTTTGTCATAGGGCAAGCAAAAATACTGGACTACCTTAGATTTTACATAAGTGATGATGAAGTTGATGTCTTGATTTATTACTTTTCATTAGAAAATTAAAGCAGGGAACACTTATAGGATCACTATATTTTTTGTTAAGTCTGTCCATCACGACCCTTTTTTGTATGACCTTCAGGAACGCGTGGAGGCATAAAGCTGAAGATTTATAATAAATGTTCAGGCCAATTGTCTCTTGTATCTATAAAAAAAAAAATTAAACCTCTAAGCCAACGCAATCAAAAGATGCAACTGTTTATGCTGCAAGCTTCCTAACTTTTTACGATACTCGCAAGGAAATCACCACTTATCGCGAGAAGTCAAAAACAATATCCAAGTTCTGTATCAACGCAATAAAAAAAAAACAGCAGATTAAGCCGCATATTTTAAATTTAGCAATTACTTGCAAAGGTATCAAAAGCTTAAGGATGCTTCCAGCCGATCAAGATGGCATGACGCAACGTTTTATATCGCACATAAAGTAAAAATTCCGAAAACTTAAATTTTAATTTACAGGTTTGTACGGAACCGTCAGTGCGCGAGTACGACTCGCACTTGGCTAGTCTTTCAGTCATTGTCAAAAGCTTTATGAAACTGTCAAATAGTTGACGATATGTATTGGCTCATACGCTAGTCTTTGAAGATTACCTAACAACAACTTGATGTTCTTATCTGTATATTCGTTCATTCTTGTGTGCTTGTGTATGTCACTGAACTCCTCCGAAACGGATGGACTGATTTTGATTAAAAAAAGGTATGGTATTCAAGGGGATTCGAGAATGGTTAAGATTCACAATAAAGTCCAATGAAAAAGTTGTTATTTTCGAATTAAGAACAACGTCTGCCAGGTCGGCTAGTAATTTATAAAATTGTTTTGTTTGCAAAATTTAATCATATATCAACACAAATTAATATAAGTTTATATTGATATCTATATTAAATTAAGATAAATAACAAAATACATTATGATCAATGCACGACATCACGCAAAAATGTTTTAACAAATTATAAAATTTTAGAACTATATAAAATCTATTTCCATGAAAAACGAAAACTCTGTATGAGTAACTGAAACAATAAATAATATTTATACCGAAAGATAATGACTATTATTCTCTTCGGGCAAATATGTGTTGGTTTTTGTACCAAGAAGAGCGAATGATTATTATAAAATGTTGTTTGTAGTTAAAAAACGGGGGGAATTTACGCTGGTGAAACTAGAGCAGCTGGTAATGTAATATATATAGTCCCTCATTACACAAAAGTTCTTACACGGTTACAACAGTTCTATTTCTTTTAACTAATAAATATTAATGTATTTTATTTTAATAGATAGTATGAACCCTATCATTCGTATTGTAAAGATTTTAAAAAAAAGTTTATATCTTGTGATCTATGAACTATTTTATAAATCTTAAAAATCGGACAATACTTTCTTTAATTAATTTTAAGAGACCAACTGTAGAGTTTGTCGTTGGCTCTTCTCAGCACAATTAGCCTTCCAAATCGAACACTATTATGAACAAATGTTTTTGTGCAACTTGACTTTTCGTGAGAACAGTAAAGAAAGGTTAATGTGAATAAACGTATTTTAATTTTGAATTATTGTGTAACAATTAAGGAAAAATTTATAATTTGAAACCATTAAAAAAAATCCGAATCTATGACAATTACCGCACTGCAGTTCACATTGCCAAATTATTCAGTCCTACAGTGAGGTAAGGAAATTGCTTTGAGTGCAAATTATCGACATCGACGAGCAGTTCATATTGATTCAATCGTTTCGATGCAGCTGCCATAAGCCACTTTAATTATGTCACCCGATTTTGCTTACTTTAACCAAATTTTCCCCAAGCTGATTTATGTTTTGAAATAATAAAATGCTTTTTTTCGTTTTATACCTAGGTAAACATTTAAACTGAACATTATATTTCACGAAATCTGAAAAACGCGCAGATGATTCAATGATGAGATCTCGGTCTTATCGAGATTACGATCTCCACATAAGGTCACAAAGAAAACATCGCCTTAAACCAAATAAGCATCATGACCTCACAGAAGAGCTGCTAAAACATTTTTGAGGTGGTAGAGCAAAACATCTTTTCACAGCTTTTGCTGGTAAATACCTTGTCTTAAATGTACATATTGAAAAAAAATAGAACATTACAAAATAAATTAATGTACACATACATAAATGTTTTAAAAATAAAATATTTTACCGCAACAATATCTACATTAATACGGTCTGATAAATTGAAAGCACATAGCATTATAGCAAAGTATTGAAGAAATAGGGTGTCATTAGTACGATCAGTAATATTTAACTATTCAAATATTTGTGTAACGTATAGAAACGTTTCTTTTAATAGAAAATTTTTGTAATCCATTTAATCACTTTTCAATGAAAAACATTAATAAACATTAAATAGCATTTCTTTTATACAAATAAGTAGTATATTTTATAGGTAATGTTACATAAAGTTAGATAAATTAAACAAATTATAAAATGTTTTTAAATATCTGTAATGAAATATCTTAAAAATATTGATATATCGTGAATAAGGGTAAAAAACATAACAAACAAATTTTGCATAAAAATAAACTTTTATGTTACATATTTCATTATATCAGATGCTGTAGAACCACATCCACTTACGCAATAAAATGTAAAAATACAAATAGTTATATGTAAAGGTTATCTTAATATGTATAAATTAAAATTAGTTGTACAAAAATCATTTCAAATGATTAGTTTTATAAATAGAAACACGAAAGAGTTTTTTAAACCGAACACAAATGTTTTACTTTTTAATTGTTTAGTCCGACCTATTTTAGAATATTGCAGCTCGGTTTGTAATCCACAATTTCAAGTGCACATAGATAAATGAGAAAGGCCTCAGCGAACATCTACAAAATTTTCATGCAAATATTACAATAAATCACCACGGATAAAATATCAAGATCGTTTAAAACTGTTAAAAATTCCATCACTGAAAAATCGAAGGATTTATTTTGATTTAATTACAATTTATAAAATTGTAAATCATTTTTTTGACTGTTCAGAATTAATTAACAGAATCAGATTAGGAATTCCTTGGCCTAACTTAATATTGGAAAATTAGGACCTCATGTATGAATTTCCCAGTAGAACGAATTTAGGAAAATATTCACCAATAAACAGAATAATGAGCACTTATAATCATTTTAAAAAAACGAGCGCTGCAGATGCAGAAATATTCTCTTTTAATTTCCCATTTCCCTCTTAACACGACAGTGTTAAATAACGAGGTCTCATTGACCCTCAAGGACGAATGGACGAACAAGGACTAAAGAACATAATTTACAACAATATCTATGACGTGTTCTAATACGTCTCAACAACTTTAAAAGCGAAAATGCAGTCATAATATGATTTAAAGCTATCCGTTGCTTGCAATTTAACTATTTAATGCGGATTTACAATTTAAAGCATTTCTAAAAGATTTATTAACAGTATATAGATATTCGTATAATAGCTATACCGAAAACCTAGTTTTTTTCCGGCTGCAAAGCGTGATATACCGCTATTAATGAAACATGTTCCAAAATTTTAAACAATTTTACTTTTGAAACTCATTGTTTTCATTTCGTACTTCACTCCATATTCATCATCATACTTGTTTACTGCTTTAAGCCATTACAGTTTTATAATGTGGCACAATCATTTCAGCGAGCAAGCGTCAAAACAAACAAGTAAGTTGGGAATTTTCGGTAAGTCTCGTTCTGTTTTACTTCAAAATGTAGCTTCTGTATCAACAACTGTTTTATCTCGAAGGACTCTTCTAGGCTTAAATGAATTGCGATTTTCTCACTTTCTCCCCCAACTCCCTGCTTTCTTTCAACGCTTCTGTTTTTCTTTGGTATAAACTCGTTTCTATATTATTTTTCTTAAACCTTAGTACAATATCATAGTTATTTTTATCTAAAATGTATAGACAGCATTGTGAAATTAATGTTTATAAATGTTTTATTTTTTTAACGATAAATGGACACAGAAAATAAGTCAAAGCGGAAATAAAATTCCTGTTCAATGAATAGTATCGATTTTGGTCTAAATCCAATACATTTACTACGACTGTCAATAATATTTATTTTCGAAAATAAGGCCAGACAATAATGAAAACCAAATAGTGTTAGGAGTTTTATGTATAAAAAAGAATATGGTATAAAATGTTTCTGCTAATGAAATTGTATCTTTTTGTTTTATTTTATTGGTCGTAATTGTCGAAATTTTTCTTCTATCTTACAGTTATACCGTGATAAAATAAAAACGCAGAAAAGTTCTCAAACCCAGTCAAAACGATGACAGTATTATAAACATAAAGTTAATGGCAACTGTTATTATGTTTGTATTTCAGCCATGATATAAATTTGCAAAAATCACGAAACACAATAATATGAACGGTACTCTAAAATTTACTACTATAAAAGCTCGTATTAACTTTGAGGTGTTCTCATCATACGGTCACAGGTTGAAAGCGTGTTGGGAAAAATGTTTACGTAGGCAATATTCACGCACGCATTATTACGAATATAACGATCTACGGTTTCGTAAAATTGCTTTTGTTCAGATAAAATCGCTTCTTATCTATAGAGATAAGAAGCGATTGTATTTCGAGATTTCCCACAGAGGTCACATGGGGGAGAAGAGGGTGGCGGCACGTGTCTAAAAAATGTTTGCTATTTATTGAGGATGGATTCGAGAAGGAGTTAGTCAATGGATTTAACGATAAGGTAACTACTTATTAAGATCCAACGCTATTTCGATTTAGTTTTTATTAAATTTATTAGCAGGATTTATAGAACTAGGAATAGAACTATACAGCGTTACTGAACAGAACTTTGATAGTGACCACATTAAATTTGCTTTTAAAGTTTCGTCTTCAAATAAGGTTAAGTAATGAACATTTAAGGAATATATTAGAATAAATAAAGAACTAGAAATTTCGAAACTATGATCTTTCTTCAGACCAATAATTTAATCATCCAACAGCATTTTACAATTTAAGTCCTTGCTTATGGGAAATTCTTAAAAAAATTATATAGGATAACTGATCACCTTATTATTACGATAAACCTAATAATCTGGTATATAAAATATTTTAACTTTGTGAAAAATTACGATACTATTTTTGCCAGGTATGAGTAAGAAAACTTTTTGGATAAACAATAATTAAATTATAATATTAATAACAAAATCCTTAGAGCATATTTAAAAAAAAACATTGATTCCTTGTATCCAAGTTTACGCGCGTTTAGTGACGCGGATCATAATAATAATATAAGAAATCAAAACTACACATAAGTTATTGTTTACATATTTGTTTATTTATTCATTTTATGACGCGGGGAATCATCTTCGTACTTCGCCGTCCGTACTGCGGGGGCAGCAGGGACGGTTTCGTGTGGTACTTACCTACTAATCCCCGCGGTGTTCCTCCTTCGCCTGACCAGGTCGTGGTTACTACGTTAGCTTATTCACAGCCCGGCTAGGGTAGCCCCTGCGAGCCCACCCGCGTG
>JAOCPS010096641.1:0-15674 GCA_025505425.1 Graphium colonna | reverse complement strand
TATATCTGAAGTAAGAAAGATAATAACAACACTTAAGACAAAAAAAATAAAACGTTATTTTTTTTTGTCTATGTTTCGGCCATTGTGCCAACAAAATTTTATAAGTTTAAAGTAGTGTAAAAATAAAAATACAAAAAATTAAGTTCATGTCTGGTTTTAATAAAAACATTGTTCAGGTCCTCCTCCGTGTGTACACGACACACTGTTCCGCCGTCATCCTTACGTATGTAAATGTTACCGTTGCGAGACCACACTTACTTCCACTTGTTTGCTCATGCAGCCACCTTAGCTGCCTGAAACACTTTTTTATTCAACATAGTAAGCCGTTCATGAATAAAGTTTGGTGTCGGTGGTCCTTGAAATATTGTGGTGTTAGTATTACGCTTTACTCGAGCTGCATGCAAAATGCGGTCTTTAATCACTTGCGGTCATTAATTCACTCTTCGTGACACGCGTACCACAATGGGTCGAGGGCGAGTTCTTCTGTTGTTGTTTTGCGGGGGTTGACACCCTAATCTGTATAGGTCTACCAAATTTGTTTCTGGTAATGAAATTCCCAGGTCCTTTGTTAGCTTACTAAGTATGTCTTGTAGATCCTCCTGTTTATTTTCTAGAATACCTAGTATCTCTAGGTCATTAGATAAAGTTTCCTGATCCTTTTTGTTGTAATCATATCTAAGCTGCATAACAACATTTTCCAGAGTATTTTTCTTGGTTTCTGTACTTTCCATGACTGACAGAGGTTCTTCAATATTTTGCAACTTGCTTGAAAAATCTGACAACTTGTTTTGCCACAATGTTATTTCTTTTCCCATTTGCCTCATTTCCTCCCGGTAAAATAACATTTCCTTCGTTACTTTGTCCATGGAAGCTCTGGATGATCGCAGTTCCTCTATTAGTGTTATGACGGTATTTTTGTCAATATCCTTATTTGAAATGGAAGGCTGTGTCATACTCATACTGGTACTGAACTCTCCAGAAGACTCATAAAGGTCCTCACTGTCTTCCCTTATCGGAGATATTTCAATTTAATTGTTATCGATAGGACACTTCGTTGTCCCTTGGCGGGTAATATTTGTCACGCAATTGGGGCAGGTCCATTTTTTAGATAGTGGTGCATCTTTCTTGTCTGATAAAGCACATTGTTTGTGATAAACAGTATTGCATTTAAAGCAACTGACGCCACCTGCTGGTGACAAAAATTTACCGCAGCCACCACACTTAGACATGGTATTATTATATTTTATTATCTTTTTAATATATTTAGATGGCGCTGTTATTATTTCAATTCAATAAGTTATTCAATATGTGATCAAAATTACTTTATTCAACTTATTTAGTAATCACGAACTTATCAATACGATATTCCACTTCATGTTGTATATCCTTCGCGTCACAATATCATCAAATCAGTTCACTTCAAATCAGCTACTTAAACTCGTTAGCACCATTAGCCGTTTTTAATTTTGATATTATTCTAGTTTATACATCGCGCACAACGTGAACTATTTGTCTATCAATAAATTTGAATGTTTATGTATAGAGAATTTCACTTTTGCAATAATAAAAACACTTATTACTTTTTAAAACAAATAAACATACAGAGAGGTAATATTGTTGATATTTCTCAAAAGTGTCGGAGTACGAGCCTGCTGTAAACGAAGTTGAGGTGCCAGTCTTGAGCCGAGAGCTTTGCAATCAGTGGCTCGAGCATCGCGACCTGAACGTCACCGCAGGAATGATATGCGCTGGTTACCCCGAGGGTGGTAAGGACGCTTGCCAGGTACGAATATTCAGCGTATCGTTTCCCTATATAATTTAGATTTATCATATAGAAAGTTTATTTTAACATTAAATTTGACCCAAATAAAGATCATAATTTAACAGGCAATAATTATAATTTTAGTAATTTTTTGTTCTTTTCCAATATTAAAATAAAATTATATGCCCTAGTAGTGTAGTTCATCGTATTATATAGGGTGAGAATTATATAGCACAACCTCCACTTTTATAACAGTTTGACAGAAAAGGTACCACTATTTTACTAACGAAACCATCCTAAACTTAAATATCTTTAACTTGTATGGTTATCGTTCTTTCGCGATAGCCTTTATGTAGCAAAGTTGGACCAATGGCTCAAAGACTTGCAACGCACACGCAATAGGATCCATGTATATTTACAGAACATCAGGTTAATTGTATGTACGCTTCCAACGTTACTTTTTTAGGTAAAAGAATGGATGCTTTTTTTAGGGTGACTCTGGGGGACCGCTGCTTTGCAAAGACCCGCGAGATCCCTCGCGCTGGTACGTGGGCGGCATCGTGTCGTGGGGCATCAAGTGCGCGCATCCTCGTCTGCCTGGTGTCTACGCATATGTGCCCAAGTACATACCGTGGATCGAACGACAGATTCGACTGTACAACGACGAGAACGCGCCTTCAGAGGACATCTGAGACAGGCAGATGCCTGTATAGCACGAGTCGCAGTCCCATTACCATCGCGGGAACGACTTTTAAACAAGGTGTTTCACCATTGGACCGGACTTAAGTGCACATTTATATCCTGTGTTTAGATTTAGACAAGCATTTTATAGCAAACGAAAGTTAAAAGAGAACATTCCTTCATCAGAGGCTTTATACCTCTTATAGAATATTCTGTAGATCCGGAAAAATTAAAGTAATTTAGAGGTAGAATTGAAACTTTTTATATGACGGAAAAAATGGTGAAACATGTAACTGCCTTAACGAAGAAAATATTTTTTTTTATAATTTTACCAACAATATCTCACTAAATGTGACATGAGTTGACAATAAATATTTAAATAACAATAATATTATAATGTGACAATAAATTTATAACTAATGACAATAATATATTATAAGCGACTTTGGATTTGTAAATTATATAGAGGATGGCTTAATACTTTTACATATCACTCTTGCGGGATGTGAGGTAAATTGTTTGTTCCTGTGATAAAGAATGTGAACTTCTGCGGAGTGGAGTTGATAGTACTGGCACATGCATCTTTCGAGTCGAGGTAGACCAGGTCTTCGACGTTTATTTCGTGCTTCTCGAAACTTTTTCTCGAGTCGTCTAGTGCTATATTTGACGTTTACATTATACCGAGATGTTTAGACTCTAAGGCTTTAGGTTAAGCAGTAATAGCTATTAGCGAAGAGAAGCTTTAGAGATTTTTATACGACTGCTACGACTATTTAGACAATTTTTATCACCCTTCCTGTTTTAGACATTTAAACCTTATAGAGCGTATTCGTTTAATGTTTGGTGTTGGTAGTTTTAGAGAGAAGTGCTTTTATAGTGACTATATGTGTCGTTTGGATGCAGATGACAGAATATATTATATTGAGACCGGTCTCCATCCAAACGAAGTCCTGTATTTATGGATAAGCTAAATTTCTTAAATATACCGACCTTCCTTTTAATGACAATAAGGAGTTTATAGAACAAATTAATAATGATATAGAATAATAAAACTTTATTCTTAGTTTTTACCATTTCAGAATATATTAATATCCTATGAAAAAACTAAACAAATTGTAACTTTTTTATTATTTTTTTACCGCGTGTTTCAGTTGAAAATAATGAGATATAATTATTTGTGATAAATGTTAAATTTTAAATTTTTATTAAAGAAACTACAACTTTTTCGAGAAAAAACATAAAGAAGACAATATTGTTGTAACGAATAAATATAACTAGTGAAATAGCTTTAATAGTATGTAAGGATCTAAATATAAATGTTAGTTACAAATAATATAAATGAAATTCAATAGATGTATGTAGAGGACGGAAGGGAAATATATATCTAGATGTCCGTCAACTTCTACTGTTATGGAAGTATTTTTCCATGCATATCTGATACACGTAATAGTTATTTTGTCCCGTTATCGTTGTTTAGATATTTAATCTTGTTTCGTTTGTATCGTTTAAAAGTAGCACAATTTTGGTAAGAAGTTGTATGGGTCATAGAAATATAGATAATAACATGCTCAAAGTTACTGTAACGGGTATTGTATAATTATTATATATAAAATATATTTATGTAAGTATCCTTCGCAGCCTGCGATGAACGAGAGAAGAGATAAGACAGCACTGTTAACGTTGTTAAGCATACCTCTGTATAGTTCAATGACACGATTACTATTTTTCATACACGATAGCATACTTTCATCCTTATTAATGCTATTTATATAAATTTAAATTGAATAAAATTTGTAATATATTGAAATATCTAAAAAACTAATTGACCGAAGACGCATAATAAAGTTCTACTAAGAAAGACAAAATAATTTTAAAAGTATTTCCGTCGACTTTAAAAGGACACTACCCATTTTTATATGGAATGCTGTACCAAGGCGCTTCAAGTCCGATTTTTTTTTTTTCTGAGAGAAGACTCGCAAAAACCGATTCATCAAAATAGTTTTTATTGCATTCTACATCATCATGACAGATTGTGTAAACGTTATGTAAAATTCATTATTTTATAATTTAAATTAAATTTCCGATTTAAAAATAACATCCATAATGCGTAATGTCGCAAAGTTCTATACATAATATTTTAAAAATAATTAAAAAATAAACTAATTTGACAATAAACTAAGTAAATGACAGTAAATAACATTAACAGTGTTGGCTAAATTGTTGGAATTCTAAGTATATTCTAACATATGTGCTATGGTGTAAACAAATGCTGGAATGTTAACAATTTAGAAACATTCTCGTTCTATCACGAAAGGTTGTCGACTTCCTATAAGTCACCTTCTTAACTCGAGCTTTCTACTAGAGTTAAATATTTATTATCACATAAGGCCGTAACACTATTAAGGCGAATTTTATAAAAAAATATAATTTCGTAACGTATTCAATAACTTTATATAAACCTGAAACAATTGCGTTTTTTTTTTGTAACATTTTTTTTTTTACTTTAGTTCCGTTAGTTGCCATAACGCATATTACGTTATGACGTGTTTATAAAATGTAACACATCTAAACGTTTTTTCTTTAAACGTGTCACTTCAATTAATGTGTCACTTATTTTTATTTAATTCTATTCACTTTTGATTTTCTAGTTTGAGATATTTTAAAAGTCGTATACCAATTGTAAATAGTCATAAATATACATTTCATATAATTTACACTGATAGGATAACTAGATTTCGTTATAGGTATTAGGTCATAGGGAATCTGAAAGTAGCACCCGCTCTAGCGTTCTACATTCTATCCACTCTAATCTTCAAGATTCTTCGTCTTTTGTTCGAATTTATGTAATTTTTATTTCATAGACACCAATTCTTATTATTAATACTTAGAATTGAGTTTTAATAGTTATCTTATTACATATATATCTTTCCTTTTTACCTTTCTTCATACCTATTCAAAAATACATACCAAAATATCTTTTGTAAAAAACTTCACTACGTATACCCAAAATAAATTTATTAAGGACAAAACGATTTAAGTAAAATTACAAACACTTAGAAAAATAACGAAACATAGTTCAAAGTACTTTTATTTTTTATAAAACAATCCAAATAATAAACACTTCCACTCGTAAGATCAGAAATCCTTATCCACGAAAAAACCTATTGTATTGTTTGTCTATTGTAAATATTGTTTCTGAGTCCCAATTTCTATGTACTAGCCTCGCTTGCGTTGATTTATAGAAACAGATTTAGTGTGTAATGCACTGTCAAAATACATAATGATTATAAATAAACATGAAATGCATTGGTAATTGGCTTTATACGGAACATGTAGAAACATGTTCAGTTAATGTTTATACATAATGGTAGTCTTAACATGGTAATAGTTCGTGTCGATATTTTAAAGATAATATATTGTATACCCTATACGTAGGTATAAATCGCTGTTATACTCTTACTGTGTAGATGAGATTACGTGTTCAGAGTATATATTCTTTGAGTCAGCTGGTTTGACTCTAGCTCATATGTGTGAAAAAAAAAGAAAAATTTAAATAGACATACAATATTTATAATGAAACATTATTGTTCAATTAAGACAATAAATATATATGACGATATACAGATATAAAGGTTGATATTCTAAAATATGTTTCTATTCTACGTGAAAAATATACTTAAAAGTAATTAAAATATATTTATGGGTGTTAAATGTGAGAAAGGTTAGCTGAACAAAAGTGTGTTAAGCCCGATGCAAACTTAATGACATCTCCGAATTTAGCTACGCGCTGGGCAGAACGCCACCGTACCTAAAAATATGTTCTGCGCAGCGACTCATGCGAAGTTTCGAGAAGTCAATAGGTTTGCATCGCACTATAACTGATGGACTCTACTGGAAAACGTTGTAAGACGATTGATCGACAATTTTTATCAAAACGAACTTGTTTGTTTGGAATTTCATATGATCTTTAACCAGTATGATATACAGGCAAATATAAAGGTTGTGTTCTAGATGTTAAATAGTATGAAATGTAGTACTCACACATAGCTATGTCGCTTAGTGCAAACTCTAATAAATGTTGATTGTTGTAAACGTGTTTATAGTGACCTCGAAGTAAATGCTATCGTTATGCATCTTGAAGCTCTGTGTTCAAAAGCCGTTATACAAAGTAAGTAATTACCAACTGGAATTTCTCTGAAAATTCCGTTTCATTTTTGTGTGTATAATGTTATAAAAAATATTTTATTATCATTCTTTTTTTTTTTTGTTAAAAGATATCTCTTCAGTCAATTTAAACTCAACGATTTTGACGACTGTGTCAAATAATATCAATTATATACACTAAATTCCTTATATACTGGGTAGATAGCGACTTTTCAATTAGGTATTCGTTAGACAATAAACTTATTGCCTAGTATTATTAATGTGACAATAAATGTCTGATTAGATACTATCACGACTATTGGTATGTTGGATACATTGAAAATTTGTATTTTTTTAATGTCTAGGCTTTGAAGTTGAATAGAATTAGTGATGCCGGCAAACGAAACTCTGGTTACGTAGGAAAAACGAACAATAGCTCCATGAAAACCGTCATTACCTGATTATTGAACGTGAAAGACTATATTTGACCTATTTTCGGATTAGTCTAAGCTTATAACTTTAAAATGTAGCCTGGTACTTAATTACACGCACAAAATATTCAGATTTTTATCGCATACACTTTTACATGTTTCTGTTAAGACGCGGATCATTGTAAATTTATATGACGTCACTGTTAAATGTCACGTAGTTGCAAATTGTTGCTTTATGGGCTTTATTATATCCCATTAGATTGACCTCTAGACGTCTACATGTCTTCAACGAAAAATTTATTTTCTTCCGTAGTAAAGATAATAACTGTAATAACTAATTTTATAATCGTTTGTTTTTATTCTCTGTTCTATTTACCTACTATTGTCGCTTTAAAATATATGCTACAATTGTAAGCGTGACATATCACAGTAATTTATATTATCAGGAATATCACTTTCACAAAATACCAGATAAAGAAAATAAATGTAAAAATGCCCATATTTTCGTTGTTTACAAAATTTTGAAAGAATTAAAAAAACAAGAGTATCATCATAAGATACTTAGATCAGGTTAGGTTTATTAATAAAAAGTAATATTTTGGACAAGGTGATTAGAAAGTTCGATGTTTTCTAAATTGTGGTATATTGTGAAAGTGGGCAGAAAATAATGACGATATTTTTCTAAATTAAGCTAATTATATAATATATACAAAGTTTTAGGTATTGATTTAGTCTACTCATATTTCAATAGGTGTTGCGAGCAGTCGTTCAGTTATTTGTAGCTCAAACCAAACATCACCAAAAATACAGCAATGATTTAATGTTAACATAAGTTAGATATTAACAGTATGATTTAATCACTTCCTGCTCGTAGCATTTACTACTTTCATTGCTTTTCTTGTATGTTACTTTAAAATATTATATTTGTAACGTTTAAATGTTAGTTTCGTATCGTCGAAAATAAACGCGTGATGGATGTCGCTTCTAATAGTTTTAATTGTGTAGCTTTACTTTGTCTCTGGCGCTTGTATTAAAAAATTACAAAATATATATGCGTTTTATTTAAACTAACAACCCCACATACAACGTGCGCAAAACAGCGTGCGTAGTGGTGGGTAGACATATCTTTAAAATAAGTTTGTAAGAGTAGCCTCTGTTTGTATTGAGCCAATTCAATGTCCCACTTGAAGTGAGAGGCATACTGAAGTTCGGAATTATGTTGGTTGTAACGCTTACAAATATAATATCTGATGCACACGATCGAGTCATCGCAATACACGCTCCGTCCTTATATTTCTATCTCTCCCACTCATTACGCAACACGCGTCTGAATGGCGTATCTTTTACTCCAAAGCTTATTTTCATAAAGAAAAGAGTAATGGCACAACCACAACATAAAATATGAAGTAGTATACTTTAAACCCCGAGCGGATCTTACATTTTTCCAATTACTCGGTCTCATATCACGTAATTCGGACGCTGGATGCTCTTGCCGCAGTTGGCGGCTATCTCCAACCCTATTCTTTGTGTGGTATTGTTTTTCTGCAACGGAAGATAAGCCCACGGAGGTAGGGATTAAATATCTCCTGCGAGACCTCCACCCGAAAGAGATCATAGCAGCCTTCCGAGATGGGCTTTTCGGCCTTATATGCTAAAGTCATTCCACCAGTAAGACCACGCCCAGGGACCCTAGTACATCTAAAGTTATGCCAACACGACAAGGAAGAACTGAAACGGCTCTGCGAGGTGACAGAAGTGTTCAACCTGCCAGGCATATCTGTAGAAGCCTGGTTCGGCTGGGGTGGACCCTTGCAAAACCATCGTTGTCAGGGATTTAGGCACACCTCAACCAACTGCTGCTGCCCTACTAGATGCGTTCGATGTGTGGGTAAACACATCTCGTTAGACTGGCCGATAAATGGCAGTAAGCCGAAATGCGCAAATTCAATCCCGCCGACACGGTCCGGTCATGGAACGAGATTGCCAGGAATCAAGGATTAAAAATGCTTCATTGAGGGTCGCAGCTAGCACGAGTAAAACACGGCCAAGTGGTGAATGTAGGGTCGTTGGACAGACTCCCCAACTCCGAGCGAGTTCCGCCTTGACGTGCGATGGCCTTAGTAGCTGTGAGTAAGTGCAACCCACCCTGAAATTAAGAGGAACCCATGGACGACCGGTAAGAGACGGTTAGCGGAGAGGGCCGCTCAAGGTGGGCTCGTGGAGTCCACCCTTTATGCCTGCTAAGGGGTTTGTGGGGAATGGCGTGATGATGGATGCATCTGCGTTGTCTCTGGGCCGGCTAGTCTAGGTCGGGTGGGCTCCGAGCTTTCGACCATTGACGCCTGTCGTTTACGGCAAGAGTTGGGATGGTAGTGGATACGACTGCGTTGACGCAAGAGTCGTGTTGTGGCCACGGGGGGTGGATTTCTACCTTCTGCAGCTAATCTTGGGTGAGCAGCGTAGCCCTGCACCGTATTGGAGGCTTGTTGCTTTTTAGTACCTTCTGACGCTTACTTAGGGGTAGGGGAGTTGGGGTTGTCACTCAAAATGAACGATAATTTGGAAATAACATATATATCTACACGGACTATGGGAGTACGCTTGTTCTGCGATAGCAAATAGTTTCGAGTGTATGCGGTGTACTTTCCATCAAATAACAAAATCGTCGCGTCGCATCGCGTAAACATAGCAGCCCTGACAGTGTAGGACATGCGAGTTTTCACAAGTTTATAGCAAGCAACCTATCGCCTGCGACTGTGTGCCTAGTAGCATGGTTCCTAGAAAAGTGTAGCTTCGTCATGCTTCATTGAGTCCCAGCAGCCTCAGATGTTGTGAGAGACTTACTTAACCCGATTACAGAGACGACTACTTGGGATAATTTCGGTTGACACCCGACCCCACATGTCGCTCCTCGTGAGCCAGGTCCAGACATTTCCGTTTCTGAACAGAAATGTTACGGCTATCACGAGGTTCTCGTCAAATGGGATCATTATGTCAACCAAAAGTACCCTTGACTGTGCCCGGTCCATCAACACGCTATCAGACTTGTCCGCCAGTATCATTCTGTCCGTGATGATGGGCCAGTCCCGATAGAGCCTGGCGCGGTCATTTTCGAGCACGGCTTTAGCAAGTACTTATAATACGGCAATCTTCGCTCCGTGTTACCGTATTTCAGAGCGAGCTCCTGATGGAGGATTCTAGCCACTAGGTTGTTCCTGTGCAAGTCCTCAGTATTAGAAATATCCAAACAACCGGAGATAAGATGCCGATGGGACTCCCCAGGATGGCGACATGCTCGACGTATGTCGGTGGTGCCATCCTTCAGGATGTATCTTATATAGTTGTTAGTCTTAATAACCTGATCTTGTATTGTACAGACAAAACACCTCAGTTTCTCCGAAAAGGTCACCGAAACGCAGCCAGTTCACTGAGGCAGTGGTGTCTACAAAAGGCTCGTGAAGAGCCTTGTAGAATAGCCCATGGAGCTTCTTCTCTTTCCATATGGTCTCTCGGCCAAAGACGCTTTGTTCTGCCGGGTCTTGCCATTGCTCGTTGGCTAAGGATAATGGGGTCAGTCCTTTGTAACTCTGAATGACGTCTGCGTGGAATGCCTCATCCGATTTCGTCAAGAAATACTTACGGAGGCTGCACACGTCACTTATTATTATTATTACTTGTAAAATCATATATAATGCTCAAACAAGAATTGCTTCTCTTATGAATGGCATCTGGCAGAAGTATTTCTGATTTTATAAAAAATGCTGACCACTATTTAAGTTAGATTATTTTGAAATTGCTTTAAGAACACTTCGTAAATAATATAGTCAATCATTAAATTACGTGAACTTTCGCATTTTATAAATAACGAGTAAGGTATTTCACTTAATTATGATTTTTAACATGTTATAAATATCCTAACGACATACGAGATATATTTAAACTTTTGTATCATATATACGTTATTTCGCTGTAAACGCAGTATCAAACGTACCGGTGATTGTAAAAACGTCCGAAATCCGAAAATTAATTCTACAAATAGCTCAAAATGGCTCACTGAATCACCGCTTAATGAAAAATTATGCCGTTAAAACGTTTCACGAGTAATTTAACTTAGTATGGGATGCAGTCAACAATTTATTGCTGTTTGTGATTACCAGTTTTTGCCCTCACTGCAAGTAAACTTATTTGCATTGATTATGATTTTCTGAGCAATTGATGACAATTGTATTACAGTCCAATATTAAGAACGATAATATTGTTACATACATGTGTCGGATGGGAATGTTCAGTAATACATAACTAATATTTAATAACAATTATAGATGGAGACTGGTCAGTCACTAAAAATATTAAATGGGATCACTCAGTACTAGATTGTCATCATATTTATTTAAGAAAGCTAGGGGTATAGTCTGCGACGTTATTTTCCAATAAATAAATGAAATGCTAACGCCTAACCAGCTATACTCCCGGCACCAGTAATAAAATGGTGTATGGAGGGAGTTATGCTCTAACACCCGAGGAATATCATAATGCCATTACAATTGTAAGCATACGCAAAGTAGTGTAAGAAAAACTTTATTTATAATAGACCCTACAAAAGTAATTTATGTGACTATAGTGAACACTAATATCTTTTCTATATTATCATCTCTATATACTGGCTAACTCGAGAACTGGATTGAGTGTATTCGCTTGTACTGATGTATCCTATTTATCAGAATTATCAATATAGATCATTATATATAACAGTACTTATAAAATTTTCAGTATAAAACCAATGTTACAGTGCAATGTTACGCAAAGTCATAACGGCTGTCCATGCCAAAATACAGCGAGATAGTTACGCGAACCCATAACACATACCCCTACCAAAAAACCGAATAACAGTGACGTCATATAACATTTTTTACGAGAATCTTATTAAAACTAATGAGCATTTTAGTTAATTTCATAAACATTAAAAAAATTTACGTTAATTTGTCCAGATCGGTGCTTCTGAAGCGTGAACAGATTCGAAGGAATTCGACAATTATTCAAAGTCTCTAGAATTTTCACCTGATTACATTCGTGCCTAAGTCAATTGTAAGTTCCATTATTAACGAATTCCACTACGAAAAGTGTAGGTCACGTAATTTATCGTACCGTTGAAATCAGACGGTCCCTAACGGGATATTAGTAGGTGGCTAATCAATTGCGATCGACAACCGCTGACAATTAAATTGATTTGAGTCTCGACATAATAGAATAGGTCTGCTCGGGTAAATATGTATAAACTTCGATAAAAAAAGAATATTTTTGAGTAATAAAAATAAAAGCGTAGCTCAAATATACAGAATTCCCTAGTTTCTTGATGATTTTTTTGTGTAAAACACTATAATAATCAAATGCCATAGTCTAGTCCTTAAAACATTAGAAATGTTTACCAACCTTGTTTTAGTGTTTTATATATGAAATGTTGGTTTGTTTTTTAAATATTTTCTAAATGCGGACAAACGTATTGATGTTTTTACGTAAAAGTTTCAGCCTTCGATCAGGTCAGGTTTATATTTAGTTTGGATTGAGACTTTCGCCATATCTGTGACTACGTCTACATGTCATATTATGTATTTACTTTTATTATAACTCGGTTTAATTACGGATTTTACTTACATATTTATTACACTTATTGCTCCTGTGTGTAATCTTTAAGTAAGATTTTTACTAAAACAATGATATCCGAATGTTAGCGGTTAGAACATTAATATTACAATAAATATTAATTAAGGTTCAAACTTTACATATTCAAAAGTAGGAATGGCTATCTGACAACCCAGAAAGCCATGCCCTACTTTTTTTATCCTATAAGTACATCAATGGTGTATGCAGAGTGTTATGTCTCTACTAATATCTCTACCACCTGAATAATATCAACCATAACAATTAAAATGTTACAACAAAATATCATAGGATAAACATAAGTAACGTAATTAATGGAATCAGGCGTTACTTTGCGGAAGTCCATAGTATACAATTCTATTAGACCGTATTGCTAGCAATATTGCTAATAAAACGGTCTAGTAGAATTTTAAATAACGTAAGTAAACACTAATATATTTTCTATATTTACATCACGCGTATCGATTCAGGTACGGATATTTAGCACATAACTAATTATAATCAACAAAATGCTAACTAGTGTTGAGGATTTTAGTAAAAAAAATTCTTAAAACAAAGCCTTTTAAAAATTGTTTGATGAAAACTGTACGAAAGGTCGAAAAATGTTTAAATAAAAGTAACAGACACAGGAATGAACGAATGCATTTGGATCGTTTTGTTGTATTTTATGCACAAAGAGTCACATATAAATACGTAATATTTTGTTGACGTAAATCGTTTATAACCATTATTGTTATTGATCACAAAATATTTATGGATGTGGTACAGAACAATTTGTCTCCCTAGAGTGGCATAAAAACATTCCGTGTACAAATTTTCATCAACTCTTTAAAATATACTCTTCATGCAATAATTTTTTTGTTAGATAGATATATAGATAGATTTGTTAGATATTTTAAAGAATTTTATAGTTTTTTAAAAAACTAAGTCGTTCAGATGTTACGTTTTGGAAAAAATAAATTTCCTGATAACAATGTTTTCGTAATTGAAAAATATGAATTTTCTTGTATGTACTTTTTGACCTTTATTTATTGTTGTTCAAAATAAATTATATTTGTGAAATATTTTTTGTATACTTAATGTATCGATTAATTACATGCGTGATTGGTTAACACAAATTATATTTCAGGAACCAAAACTTTTAATTACCTAAATTAATATGTATATTTAAGAAAAAAAGATCTTTGAAAGTGGTGTGATTGTGAACATCTGGTACTAAATTAAACAACTTTACGGATTTTATCGCGGTTTATTTTTAAATTTTATCACCCGACGTTTCGAACCCTTTACAGCGTTCATGGTCACGGGTACATGGTGACACCGGAACATCAAACACCTCAGTCCTACTAGTAAAAATGTCTAATATTCGCGTAAGTCTCAAAAACAAAATTATAAACAAATATATTTAAAACTATTTGTAAAATTTAATTCTAATGATTGTATTTTTGTATGTAAATAAATACAGTAATGTATATACACATATATCATTTACTTTCAAATCAAGAGGTCTTTTTTAATAGTAAAGGAGGCAAACGAGCAGACGATTCATCTGATGTTCAGTGATCACCGCTGCCCATGGACTCCCGCAATTTCAGAGGAGTCACAAGAGCGTTGTCGGCCTAGAGATATGAGTACACTCGTTTCTTAAAAGTATCAGATCGTATCAGTAGTAAATATAATGTACTACCATAATAAAAATGGATATAAATGTCGCTCAAGGTCACTAGTACGTCTGTGACGCAAACCCAAAATCTGTCTCATCCAACACGTTTCAAAAAAAGTTGTCACAGCAATCTAGTATTATTTTTAAATAAAAATATTGACGTAGACTACAAACGCTTCAAATACACACTTTGTGTCTACATTTCCCTTTTTACGATTTCAAAAACAAAAGTCTTTTACAGCTTTTTCTTTTATTTTATAAGACCAATCTGGCAGTATAAAGAATCACGTTAAAAATGGGTTTGAAAACGACGGAGTTATGCCGGAACGCACATAAAAATAGAATCATCCGAATTAAAAACTTCCCCTTTTTTGAAGTCGGTTAAGTAAGTACGATTACCACATTCTACCATACAAATAAATATTATGCCCCTATAATATTTGTATGTAGCGGATTAATAAGCAAAATATTCATCGTGTTCAATTAAATCGTTTAACGCACGTCCTAGTGCTATTGCAAATAATAGTTCTTTGAAGCAGTTGCATCGGCGTTTACCCGTGCCATTGCGTTTTCATTACGCTATACAACGGACGTCTGTCTGTCCGTTTGTGGGCTTGTAAATGAAGATTTATTGGTATGATTTACATGATTAATTATTAAATGGAAGTGGCTGTGTACGTCAGCACGTTATTTTACATAAAACAATATGGATAGGAAGAAGTAGAATGGAATATCTTTTTCTATATTTTTTCCTGCACATCTATTATTCTAGACCTTATTATTCTGTGAAAGAGGCAATAATTATACAGTTTAAAATAAAAAAGGTAATAAGATTTAAAAGTAAGTAGACTTTCAAACGTCCATATAAAAATGAAGTATTTTTATTTATCTAAGCAAATGTATATTATTTTTTAAACCCGTTACCTCTTCCGTAGAGCATCTCATATATTCCATAAGCATTCAGTAAAAAGTATGGATTGTATCATACTACATTTTTATTATATTCCATAATAAAAATATACATACTATCAAAAGAATATTTTTAGTTCTTCCTGATATTTGTTTTGTCTCAATATCAAAAAGAGTTGCGTAAGAACACTTAGCATTTACATAGTACGTAAAAATATTTAACCAATCAGTTAACAACAACGGGAAATGAAAGGAAAAGAGAAATAATTATTTCCTACAGAAAATAGCGAAACCGATCATCAAACGCCTTGCGAACGTTCGTGAAAAGACTTTTTGAGTTATATAGATTTAAAAAAATAATGTGTTGTAGCAATTTCGATGTTATTAATATCGAACTATCTTATATATATATATATATATATATATA
>JAOCPS010096424.1:0-15685 GCA_025505425.1 Graphium colonna | reverse complement strand
GGTGGTACTTCCCCGGACGAGCGTGGCCGTAAAAGTGCAGCAAAAGCTGTGAAAGGGTGTTATGCTCTACCACCTAAAAAATTGTCGTGTCGCTTAAAAGTGCCTAGCGGTAGCCTTATAGGTGGAGGCACCTCTAACTAATTGATTCGGATGGGTCGCGGCCGATTCAAAATAACGGCGCGAAGCCAACTTCAGGACTTGAGCGATGGTCGGAAGCTCGAGATCGATGTATAAGTCTAAGTTGCGCATGAACCAGGGTGCTCCCTTGGCTCTACGCATGAATCGATTCTGATTGGCCTGAAGTCGGTTTACTTGGTTTATGTGTGAAAAACCTGGGCACGCATATGTCATGATAGGGCGAACTACTGCCTTATAAATAGTCACTTTATTCCGAAGGGGCAGTTTGTACTTTTCATTTATTAGGTGATAGAGGCGACCTAGGATGTAGGCCGCCCGGTTTCTTACCCGGGTAACATTCGGGGTGAAGCTAAGTTTGGAATCAAGGACGATACCCAGATATTTGTTTTTATTAACCCATGGAATTGGACTATCCATGAGTGAGATGGTTGGAATTTGTTTTGGAAATAACTCGCTTTTCTGCGGGTGAAGAGTAGGGCCGCGCTTTTATTAGGATTTATTTTAATTCACCATCTCCGGAATCAGTCACCCAGGGTGTTGGCCGCGGTTTGAAGGCAATTGAGAATTGTGTCGGCCTCACGGCTAACTGAACTTTCAACCTAAGTGCAAGCTAGTTAAATAGTGCAATATCAGGAACATGTTTGGACTTGATCATGAAGTTGTTTGTGTTAAATCGCGTAAGCGTCAAATGGAGAGCAAGTCAAAACGCACCTGAAAGAGGTGCGCTCAAACTCATAATCTTGCACAGACTTGCCGAGTATTTCGTCTTGAACGACTTTACATTAATACAACAATGCTATTTCCTACAAAAATAATAATTATTCTTAGTACACGTAACACAACATTTATTTATTTTTATTTATTTTTTGCTATTAGTTTCAGCAACAAAGTGAACACTATTACAAGTAAAAAGAACAAAAGAAAAAAGCACAGAACGCAATTTTAGTGCCACCACAATTATAGGCGCAAACAACATTCATAATAATTGACAGCATAATCAAATTATCAGACAATTAACATAATTAAATTAATTAAAATATTAGTAAAATCAATATAAAATCATTACAATACGACTAACACATACATTATATAATACTATTATTAATAAGAAAATATTAAAATTGATTTCCAAACATAGTAAAAATTTAAAACAATATTAGAGATTTAACAAAATAATCACCAATGAAAATAATAATAGATCAAATTACCTGTTGTACATAATATTTAATTTATTAGAGAAAATATCTATAGCAAGTGATTTTTCGTCAGATATTAAATTATTCTTCGTCCGTAAGACGTCTACTTTACAGTTATGTATTGCATTATAAGTTCCTATTAACCTGTTCAAAGGTGAAAATCGACCCAAATTTGACCGTGCTCTTTTTAAACTAAAAGGTGTTCATTTCTTTAATCTCGGCAGGTTTCTAGGAACAGACAAATTCAATTGAGAATTTAGATAAGCAGCATCTATTAGCCCGTTTGTCAATTCATGTAAAAAAGAGATCTAGCAGCTTTCTTCGAGAATGAAGTGATTTTAAACCAAAATTATTTAGCCTATCTTCAAAACTTGAATATTTATTTGCAACCTTTGCACTGTAAGATAAGTGCCATAAAAATCTTTTTTGAACACTTTCCAACCGCTCAATATGAACGTTATAGTGCGGGTTCCAAACAACACCACACTTCTCTAAGTTGCTTCTCACAAGTGCATTGTAGATTGTTATTTTAGTTCGAGGTTTCTTAAAATCCTTACAATTACGTATAAGTAAACCTAGCGATTGAAAACTCTTTTTTACGATGTTATCAATGTTTAAATTAAACTTAAGCTTGCTATCAAGAGTAACACCCAAATCTCGAATGCTGTTTGCTTCGTTCATTATTACTTTATTAATATAATATGAACTGGTTGGTAGAATCTTCTTCCTAGTAAAACGAACCACACAGCATTTATCGATGTTCAGGTCCACAGCATTATTCTTACACCACGAGACAAAATTATTTAAATCGTCTTGTAGCAATGAGCTATCATCGAAGGAGTTAACTATTCTAAATAATTTTAAGTCATCAGAGAATAAATAATGTTTGGAGTGAAGAAAGCAATTACCTATGTCGTTGACGGAACAGTTAAACAATAGAGGACGCAAATGAGAGCCTTGTGGGACTCCGGATACTGCTGTATATAGTAGATTTATACCCACTAATAGCAACTATTGGTAATAACATAAATATAGTACCTACCTATCTTAAAAGTTTTTGGACCTCGTCGACCCCGAAAATCAGTTTTTGTTTATGTCGATCCCTACGAAACCGATATCGACGCCTTGGGGTACCACTTTGGGAATCACTTTATGACAGGGACACCACTCTTAAGGTGGACAAGATATTATTGTTTTTTCTAATCTTTCGACAAAGCGGAAAATGTGAAATGAAACAACAATTGATTTAATAACATAACTCTATTAAAATAAACATTTTAACAACGGGCTCTATGTACAAGTTCGCCATTTTCTATCTACATTCGTACGGCAACGCTTACGCGTTTTGAAGTCATTGTGTCATTGACCTTAGATATTCGGCCAATCTAGAGTAAATCTTATTTTCACAATCCAAGGAGGTAAGGAAAAATTTAAACATCTCAATACGTAAACCATAGATTAAATAAAAGTAGGCGCAACATTCGAGAAACTTCTAAAAAATCAAATGGAATAATATTGATATTATGTCATAGTTCATGAATAGTTAATAATTGTTATATTAGATATTCAAAGTACAATGCCTAATTTTTTATGGAGTTTCGTACCAAGTTGCATCAAGTTTAAACTTTTTTTAGAGACTATACTTATTATATTAACTCCTACAAAAGTTATTTTAGTAAAGAAATCCCGAGCTTCAGAGATACTTGACAGAATCTAAAAATCGGTTCAAAGAAAATACTATTGCATTCTACATCTCTATGACAGTTTGAGTAAACATCATGGTAAAGCAAAATTCATAATATTATACTTTAAATGAAATTCCCTGTTTAAAAATGAAATCCATAAAGCGTAGTGTCTTAAAAAAATATGAAAATAATTATTGTATAATTGTGTGAAAATAATTATTGTCTTGATGTATGAGAATTTTTGGTACCGCTTTTGACCATTCTTTTCTAAGTACGACTGAATTATGTAATGTTGCAAAATTAATATATTATCTAATCTTGAGATTTTAGCCACATATATTAGGAAAAATAATGCAGCAATTACTTGAGCAACTCGGTTTTGTCATCTCCAATGTCCCATAACTCTATGGTAAAATACTTACGTGGCAAAAATAAACGTTATGGCAGTGCTATTATTAAAGCAAATGCACACATACAAGATACAAATATGCACACACATACATTTACTAAATATAATCAGTTAGTGCAAATTTAAAAAAAAATCTAAATTAATTATTGCAGGACATCAATAGTAACATACTGTACATAACAATATGTACCAAAATCGACTTTTTTCTTGATACTATTTATTTACGAGATATGTAAAAATGCATTTTAAATACAAAATTCAACATAAATAAATATAAATCAATATGGAATGGAATCACGCAACATTGGACTTAAAATTGAATACTATATTTAATTTTGTTATTTGTCGAACAGCTGATTGATTAACCACAGAGACCATTAAATTGTTTGTCTTTCTTAAAAACCCTTAAATTAGATAAAAATCAAAATACCAAGTATTGCCACATAAAAAATTCATTGAAAATATTTTTTATTTCAAAATTGATTTAGTAGTCCTTGACATTTTACAATAATTATTTATTTTGTGAATAAAGGGATTATTAACTTTTTTTTTGCTGTTTGGACCATCATGTGTCTCTTAGTATACTGAGGATAGATTCCAAGCTTATATGAGAAAAAAATATAATATAAGATTTACTCTAAATTAGCCACCACATCATAAATGCTTTCTGGTGTTTAGCACAGAAGTATTTCAAACACAAACAATTGTGTATTAAATCATAGTTGCGCAGTCATTCGTCTGGTATTTGTGATATTAATATTGGATTTAAGTAATTTCTCAATAATAAGCATACATTTGTGTTTTGGACCTCAAGCTTAACATGTTTTTTATTAATATAGCAAAAGGAAATCGTAGAAAATAACAGAAATCTATTCTTCAATACAAATATAAATTAACATGGTAATTATATTGTTCTCTTCACATATTAAACAAAAAAACATGCAAATTAAAATGAGATGTAACACTGATTTCCAGAGTGGGTGTTTCTAGCGCCCCCTGGGGGGCGCGAAACCTTGCGTTCATTCCAGACAGTGGTTTGAATTGGACTCCAGCGCTCTTTCAGATAGTATTGTTATTTTAGGTTATAAAATTTAAGGGGGGCGCTAGATTTTTTGAAGTTTGGGAATTACTGAGATATAGGAACATTAATCATCACTTTAAAATGCGACCCAATATGAAATGCTATTTTGATAATAATATCTGTAATGATTTTGAAATGCTTTTGAAATATTACGAGTATACCTCAAAAGTGCATGTATTATGTAATTTAATTTTATATCATTATAACTGGTCAGCTTCAGATTTTAAACCTAACATAAAAGCTGATATCAATCAGATGCATTGCCCATTCATATAAAGAAACCACAATTGTCTCACTAATCTGAAATACAAATTCACAAACACACACACTCATAAAAAAACAGAAGATATATTGTAGCTCCTAATTTGTTTAAAATTCTAAGAATGTGATCCAATTAACATTTTAATGTGTAATTTTAATCGTAACATTTAAATTATACTGACATTAAGACTTAAATGTGACATTCTTAAGTCTTTTATTGGAAAAAAAGCACTTTTATAACATACTATACTTTGCTATTATTTGATTTCTGTTATTTTCAATCACTTTCAGGCAAAACTATTAAAGGATGATCAACACCCTACATTCTTCCAGTGAAATATAACTTGAAGCATCATTAATATGCACATCAATTAATACAATAACTTTGGGATTCATACAGTTCAATCTGTTTTACCACGGAGGACCATCTCTATTAGAAACCACACCAAAAAAGCACTAAAAATTAACCAATTATAAGTCCACAACCAAATTTGAATTGCTGCTTCGCTTGGTTTGCCATTCCCGATAAAGCAAATGTGAAAGGTAGAGGTTGAAGTTTCTTCTCGAGGACTGCTCCAATATTCCAGTTGGAATCCACCATGCCTGTAGATACGAAAATTTGATACATAAAACATGTTAAACTTTACAGAATTTTGGAGGTGTTTAAGCAAAAGATTTTCTTTTTACAGCTTTTGCTGCACAACTACGGCCACGCTTCTCCGGAAAGTACCACACACCTTTACAAAGTCAGCACAAAATAAAGTATGCATGACTTTTGAGGTTGTCAGGTGGCCCAAGCTATTCTTTTTAACCAAATTCAACAAAGGAGAAAGGTTCTCAATTCGAATGTTTTTTTTATGAACGTTCGCGCATATCTCTGCCAATTATGAACCGATTTTAAAATTCTAGCTTTAACTTAAAGGGAAAAAAAAATTCCTGAAAATTTTCAGGAAAATCGGATCAGTATTTTCTTGTAAATCAAAATAATGACATAATTTAATGCTTTTTACCGCATCTTCGTCATTTATAAACCAATTTCAAAAATTCCTTTTTTGTATGATAAAATATTCTTCGTAAAATGTTCACAGATATCCCCGCAACTTCTGAACTGATTTGGAAAATATTTTTTTATCTGATAGGGTACACTTCCACAATGGTCCTACAATTTTTTTATAAAAATTGGAATAGTACTTTGTTTTAAAAATCAAAATAAAGGAAAAGATATGTTTCGAAGGTACACTTTCAAGGCGTTTGGGTCGGTTTTCATAATTTTCTGTGAAAATAAACTGTTTTCCACCCCTTTCCTATTTAAATCCTTAATCCAGACCCAATACCATTCAATTTCCTAGGTTGACAAAGTACACGCGACTTTCCGCGATCACTTAACATCCCCTTTCCATAAAAAAAGACATTAGTAATTTTTTTATTAAAATGAGATGCAATATAAAGTCTCAAAGCATTCTGTCATTAGTTTTAAACTTCTAGAGTGATAACCACAATCACACAGTGGGTTACACCGCACAGACCAGCTAGTAACATATATAGAGGTAAAAAATTATGTAACACTAACCCCTAAAAACGAGTTCAGCCTTAGGAATTGTTACTTGGTATCCTATGGTGCCGACAGACTCCATTCCTCTGAAGGTCGTGTCCATCTCTGCTACTACCTGAAAGAGAAGATATAAATGTATTGAGTAACAAAATTATTTTATTATTATTTATACAGGTGACTGTAGAGTAATTGGTACTTGATTGTGATAATATTCCATAAGAGTATGTCATAAGTGGAAATCATATATAAAAAATTAAAATATAATTAAAAATAAATATTAATGTACTAACAAGTAAATTTAATCGAAAGATGAATAATAAATGACAAAACTAAGTAAAGCAAGTTCATCCCAGCGGACACAGCGCGACCGGAGTGCGGAGGAAGGCGAGAGCTGTCAATCAAGCTTACTGTCGATCAGGCGCCGCACTTTGCCACCATACTTCATTTATTTTTTGGAAAGGACAATGCCAAAAAGCGGTAAAAATCTCTTGCAAGAATTATATAGTAATTATTTCCATTATTTTTACATTACTCTTCATTGAATTAATTTTTAAACTGTGAGTTTAATTTAAAGTATAAAAATATGAATTTTGCTTTACCCACATGACATTTACACAATCTGTCATCAAGATAAAGAATGCAATAGAAACTGTTTTTGATGAATTGATTTTCTAATCTGTCAAATATCTCAGAAGCTTGGGTTTTCTTTAGAAAAAGAACTTCTGTAGGAGTTAATATAATAAGTCTAGTCTCCAAAAAAAATGTTTGTACTTGATGCAACTTGGTACAGTATTACACATAAAAATGGGTGGGAGACTATGCCCCTAATTTTATTACATGATTATGTGGACAACCGAGTACAGAGTGCTCTCCTTTAATATCGTTAGTGACTCTCCAGTCAGCCTTGTATGTAGATTGACAACAATAATATGAAAAAAGTGTTTACCTGCAACTGTTCGCTGGCCTGTTTGAAGTAACAAATGTGGAAACCCGCGGCTCCCAATGTGGCCGAAACCTCCGAGTCTGTTAAATACAATACACATTAAACAAAAAGGCACATTTAAGCAAAATTCTTTTTTTTTTATAGAAAGGAAGACAAGCGAGTAGACGGTTCACCTGATGGTAAGCGATTCCGTCGCTCATAGACACACAACATTGTGAGAGTCGCGAGTGCGTTGTCAACCTGGAAAATTGGACAGGATAGGTTTTGTTGGACAGGATTGGGTTGGGATTAACAATTTGGAGGGGAAAGGAGTGGGAAAAGAAAAGGGTGGACATGGCTATCATCTGGCAACCCTAAGTCATACATACTATATTTTATGCAGACTTTACAGTACAGTTCTTATCTCTTGATTTTATAAAACTATATTTAGTAGTAAAACTTATGTTGATATATTATATTTATTTTTATTTAAAAAAATTACTACTGAACTGGTTTTTATAACAGTCAGGAGGCAATATGTAGAGATATCCCTACTGATAAAAAAAATAAATTGGTTCGATGATGAGAACTGAGGTAATATTAAAAAATTCAACAAATTAACAACACCCCTTTTTAAATGAATTCAAAAAACGTGGGAATTCTTAATTATCTCACAAAATTTTTAGAAAAATTGACCCTGTAGTTTCTTTTATAAATCAAAATAGCAGATAATGTGTAAAAGTACATTTTTGAGAAGTTTAGAGCTAGCTTTTATAATTTTTTGTAAAAATAATGTTGAATTCTGGTAAAAACATTTTGTAAACAAAAATTACCATCCATTGTATATCTTGCCGCCGCAGAGGCGATTGCGATTTCTCCTCCCATCACCCTCGCACCAGACTGGTACACTAATTCCGCTCCCAGGGCCAAACGCTTTGTCACAGACTGGAATAAAAGGATATATTTCATAAGTAAAATTGATAAGTAGGCATAGACACAACTTTGGCACTAATTTCATGCCCTTATATTTATACAGGATGTCCCACAGTTATGCTATATAGGAGGAGGGAAACTATGTTAAATATTGTGGATAGAAAATTTTATTGGAAGAAGACTTCTTTCTGATTTCAAAAATTGCATTTAAAAATTTTTTAATAATCGTCTGAACAGGGAATCAAACCCCAAAGTGGTAAAAAAAATCACTCATTTTATAATACCAGTCAAAAGTCCAAATTATAAAGATTATATATACATAGCATCTTAAATAGAAGGAAATTACACACAACTTTTTAAAAAGCTTCAAATGCAGTGTAAATTGCAATCGAAACTATTTTGATGAACCAATTTTTCAACTTTATCAAATATCTGAAACATGGGTTTTCATTGACAAGAACCTCTGCAGGAGTTACTAAGTCTAGTCTACAAAAAAAAATGTTTGAACTTGATGCATTTTGGTATGGTATGCTATATAAAAATGGCCATCGTCTTTTATGCACCATACTTATACAAATTTCCATTTCAAGTTTGTTTTACAACAAAATATTTGTTATATTAAGAATAACATAAAAAAATTGTTGTTGTGTGAATTACTTTCAAACATCAGTTTACAATATTCCAAAATATCTCTAATAGTTGACTAGTCATCACTGTGACCAAATTTATTGAATATTAAAAAAAAGTGTTACCTGTAAGTAGTGTCCTACAAAAATGGCAGATTTCTCACTAAAATCAGGCTTTCCTACTGCAACTGCCACTGTATAATCAGAGCCCTTATATTCCACCGTGCCTTGAGTAGCAGTAAGCTTACATTCTTGTACCTGCAAGAACAAATATATATGATCATTTATTAAATTAAATTCAAGCCTTCTTCAGATAATAAAATTAAAAATGTCAACACCACACATCAGCCTCTGCACTGAATTTCAGGCAACAGTTGTCAAAATAAATCAATAAACTCAAAAGATAATTGGTTTTTGCAGAGCTTTAATGGTTACCCATTTGGTTCTATCATCAGGCCATCTTAGGGCATGTTATGTTGCTTGTTTTCTTACATATCCACAAGGCGACACAAAATAAAAGCTCAGTTTTAATAAATTGGGTGTCAACTTTCTTGTGCAAGATATTTTTTTTATATGCTAAAGTATTTAAAAAAAATTATATTGAATCTCTGTGGTAGAATCTAAAACATTGAATCAATTAAAAGTGTAATGTAAATTGGGGGAACAATTTCCATATGATTTTTAAAAAGTGTGATTTTGTTATTCAGCAAATAATCTTTGTTGCGTTGACAGGTGCAAGTCAGTAAAAACAAGGAGACTAATGGCTTTAGTTGAATTATTCTACATAGTTTTCTATACACAATTAATTTAATAACAAATTTCCTATTATGTGTCTTTTTTAGCAAAAATATAATAAAGATAAACTTAAATATATTAACAATTAAAACAAAAAAATAGATATCTCACCTGAGCTGCACCCTTGACTCTAATTTCATTGGTTAGTTGATGAATTAAATTAAAATTCACATTTCCCGCTGGATCCACATCACCTAGAACTACAGGAAAGGCTTCTGTAGGGGAAATTTGCTTTGTACCAATGTATGTTGCACCTAGTTTATAACCATTCTGCGCTGAACTCATTGTAAGAGTGTGGGACATCTGAAATAATTTTATTAAATAAATTTTAGAAAATGCTTGCCATGTTTATACAAAATAAAAGAATGTTTAATATTATGTATTACATCTTAAGTAAATAATATAAGAGTTTAATTAAAGTTGGCAACATTAATAGTAGCCAACTTAATTTTTAATAAAACATCATGTATCAATTTTGTGTTAGTCTCATTAATGTACAGCTTTATTCATAAAAAAATTCCAATGTTTACTTTTGATATAGACTTAATGTTTACAATTCTAAAATCTCTTTTAGGCCAGCTGCACACTTATGGTTTATTTCAGAATAGAAATTCATAAAGTGGAGGGGATTGCATACAAGAAAACAACCCTGTTATAGGAAAGCAATTAAGTGAAAGATTTTAAGTGCAAGCAGCACATTTAGATAAATCAGGTCAAAATACATTTGTGTGCATCAGATCTTAAACTTGGGTCATAGAAATTCCTGTAAAAGAACATAAAGTTAACCTACCTGAAAATGGTTTGAGATGCCCTTATTGACCATAAGCTTGCCACCCTCAAAATTGACTGGCATCACCTCTGAAATTCACAAGAAAAAGGTAGTATATTTAATTGTACACAAAAACATTTACAATATATCTAGTGATGTGCCCATATCATCCATTATCTGTACCTGCCTATGGAAATCTGTTACTCTTTTCATATCTTTATAATTTACCTTATTGATTTTCTAGCTACCAATGAAACTATAAAATTCCACAAATAAATACTAAAATACCATACCAACAGTACATAACTACCTTTAGTACATCTTTATAATTAGATCAATTTGTTTAAATTTTGTAGTTAAGTTTCATAAAGTATAATAGTTAAAATCCATATCCATGGATTGTGGCCCAAAATTTTTGTAATCATGATTGACTACCATAATTAACAACTTTGAGTTGAAGAGTCTATATTTAACAATAGTTATGTTTTGATGAAATAAATTAATCAATATATGACACTGTCATTTATATTATCATTAGCTGTCAATACAATAAAAAACATATTCAGTATGCATTTGTGTCATGATACATTCAATTTCTATAAAAAATTAAAGGTCTTCTAGGAATAATTGAAAATAGGCACCGGAAATCTGATAACCATTAAGAACATTATCATAAAACAAATAAGAAACTGTAATATTATTTACATAATGTACAAGATTCCAAATTGCTTTATAAATATAATATATTAAGGAAAATTGTTTTATGATTGTAATTCAGGCCAAGGCACATACAAGTTATATTACATCACAAGGTAACCAAACTTTTTCACCTTTGCATTCCGTAATTGTTAAACTATATTTCTGACTGAAAAAAGTATGTGAATATAAGTTTTACACTACCATTGCTGTCTATTTATGCATTTATAGGTTTTATTTGTCATTCAAAGGCCTACCTTTGGTTTTTTTGTGCAGTTCATCTAAAGTCCCAGGGTTATCACGTTTGTTTTCATTTTCCATATTTTGTAAGTCAGTGCTGGTTAGCCCCGCATTAGAAACACGGTATCTGCTTGCTATGGCACCCATTTTATTAACACTCTCGTTTTACTTTCTTTAAAACCCAAAGAAATCGATGAACATGTGCAGTGAAACACAAATCGGTTGAATAAAAGACAATCGAAGTGAAGTTGACAGTAGACGAATAGATAAAGATTATACATGAGAAATGTAGATAACATTTATATGTTATTGCCACAATAAGATTTTATTATTAAAGGCGTACTCCGAACTAAATAGCATGCAGCTACGGGGCTATGAAATCTCTACATAATGGAATATTACTGCAGATTGTAGTAGCAATTTGAATAGTACCTTTTAGAACTTTAAGATTTAGAAAATAAATTTCTTAAATTAGAGGGGCATATTGTTTTTCCAAGATTTCACGGCCTGGTAACTAGACCTTAAGCCCGGTCGCACACATGTCGATCGCGATTATACGGTTTCAGACAAAATGGCGGATGCGGGAGACTGAATGCTCTACTTCCATACAAAATACAAAGAAAGGTTTTTTTTTCCAATTCCCTCTACTTTTCAATTTCTGTTCTGAATTAAAACATACGTGCGCGGCGGGCTAAATGTTTCGTTCGTCGTCAAGTCTTATTTTCTGCCATTAATCTTCTTTTTCTTCTATTTCTATATATAGTTTGTACGTTATATAAATCATTCAAATTATTTGACATATTACAAGAAAAATCTTATGTGGTGTGGTGGCCAATATTTCATTTCGTATTCTTTTTAACCAAATTATATGCACTGGAAACTGACTTCACAAACATAATTTTGCCACTCAAATATTTGTTCTATGGAAGGAAAGTCAAACGAGCAGACGGTTCATCTGATGTTAAGCGGTCCCGTCGCCTATAGAGACACATAACATCCATTGAGTCACGAGTGCGCTATCAATCTGGGGAAAAAAAGATAGAATAGGTTTATTGGATAGGACGGGGTCATGATTAAGGATTTGGAAGGAAAAGAAGCAGGAAAAGAAAAGGGATGCATAATTTATGTTATGCTGAATTTGTACAGGCCAGCAAAAGCTGTGAAAAGATTTTATGATCTGTCATCTCAATAATATCAATTTATAATGTATATTTCGACAATGTAATTGCATAAAAAAATTGCACTTTTTCTAAAATAATTTGCACTTTTCATAGATTTTCTATGAGTTTGATAATTATTTAAGAATATGCAAAAATGATTCACCGGATCAGTTTTTCCCAAATACTCGATACGAATTCAATTAAATATTGGCTAAAAGAATACTTTTCTGTAATCAAATATGCAATCAATGCTTTAGCAATTATTTTGTTATAAATCACAGAATGCTGATTGTCTATCGTCAAACGTATGTTCCTATAAACATTATTTACAGTCATGTTTGGAAATTTTGAAGAATCGGGAGAAATAGTCGAAGCATATGTAAAAGTTTTTTGGTAAATAAATAATTTGAAAATACAAATTGCGAATAAATTTATACTGCTCTACAAAAATGTTATATATAACCTCACACATGGTGAACAGTTTAAAGTAATGTCAAATCAATTATTTTATTTTATTTATTTGGAAAACATACAGCACTTACAAATTACATTGATTTATAAACTAAAATACACTTATAATTAGGCCAATTAAGTTTTCACAGGTATAAATATTGCATCTGAAGTGAAATCACTTTTACACCAACACTACTTGTAAAATGTTTTTATAAATAAATTTATATAATTATAGAAGTGACAAAAAATAACGCTTTTCGCGAGTAATAACAATTCAAAATTAACTATTTGAGATTAAATTTAAACAAAATAAAAGATGAAAAATGAAAAACAAAATCAAAAGATAGAAAAATAAGATAAAGAGTGCTAAGTGTGACTACTTTTGATTGCAGCGGAGCATCTTTGCAAACTATCTCCAAATATATCCAAATGATTGCAGTGATTATTATATTTTTCACAAACCCTGACAGTAAAACGATTTTTAGCATAGTTAGTTTTGCAAAAAGGAATATGGAATAAACAGCTATTGCGGGAACGAATTCGAGGGCACTTAAAAGAAATATTATGTGAATTATAGTCAACGAAAATAAATATACCATAAATAAATAAAATAAGCCGAGACATTCATTCACTCTATTTTTTTGGTAATATAGTTTGCGATGATGGCAATAGATCCGTTGGCCTGACCTTAATCCCTTGGGAGAGCGGCAAAACCCTTATTTTAGATACAAATTGCGTTGATACATTAGTTTCCTCTCATCTAAAGCAACTTCAATGATGGCTGGGCCGGCATTGCCTCTAATGTAATGCAAGTAACGTCAACGAGTTTATTAATGCGGATTACTTACATATGCCACTTGCTATGGAGGCGTTAGGTCCTAGGGGTCCTGGAAACAATACATTTTTCATAGAGCAATTTAAAAAATATATGTTGAAACTGGTGACAAACAAGGGCTGGTTAATTTTTCGCCCAAAAGTTAAGTATAACCGTTCAGCGAGGAAATACGGCCAGCGTTCGTGGCACCATATTGCGCGGAGCAAGTATATGTGTGTTTTGAAGTTACTTTAATATACTACTTATTCGATACTTTGATTTAATATTATGAAATTACTACAAAGAAAGGTTCACGAATATATATTATAACTTTTTTGTTTCTGAGACTTACGCAAATATAAGCAATTTTTTTAATTAAACAACTTTACGAATTTTATCGCGGTTTATTTTTAAATTTTATCACCCGACGTTTCGTACCCTTCACAGCCTTCATGGTCACAATCCTGCATACCGTCCGCTTTAATATTAATTTTTATTCCGATCTACGCAGTAACTACTTATCCTTACGTCTTGCAGTGTTGTGCTTATTGCTTGAGTTGATTTTATTTATATTGGGATTCAATTAGTTGGTAGCGACAAACCATCTTCCCTATTGAAATTTGGATATTTCTTAATTTCAATAGCCTCACGAATCATCCTTAGCAGGAACTGGTGTTCCTTTGCGAGAATTTTTGGTCTATCAAATCTGATGTAATGCTTGGGCCCTTTCAGAGTATGTTGACAAATTGCAGACTTATTTTGTCTATTGTTTTTTTTATATCAGCTGTGTTCCTTCAACCGGGTTTTATAGCTTTCTTTGTTTGTCCTTTAAAGGAGAGATCACATTCACAATCAAGCTTGTACACTCCTGGATCTTGTAGAGGGAAGTTGCACTTGACAGGTGGTAAAAATTACTAATTTTCTTTAGCGGCTTATAAAATGTTTTAATAGAAGCGCGCTTCAAGATGTAGCCAATCTTGTCTATGACTCCTCTGACAAAGAAAAAGATTTTGTGGCTACCAGGGAAGTGTATATGAACAAAGCAGATAAGAAAAAGGGTTTCTTTTTAGAGTTGAACGCGCAAACTTGTGTCTTCTGTAGGCTAAATTGGACTAGATTTAGTCGACCTCAATCCGAGTTTGTTCCGGCACTCGTCGACGTAGTCCTGAGAAATATTTGCCCGGCAGTACGTGATATGCAGATGATAGTATAACAAAACTACTACTATCTACTATCATCTGCATAGCAATGAATGTTGCTGATGCGCAACAAATCTTTTATATGCAGAAGGAACAGTGTGGGAGATAGTAGGCAGCCTTGTGGGACACCAGCGATCACAAACATGGCTTCGAAGCATGCACCATCGACAACGACCTTGATGCTACGATCAGCAAGGAAGCTGGTTATCTAATCGCATAATTTTTCAGGAAAACCGTGGGATGATACCTTGGAAAGAAACGCACTGTGCCATACCCGATCGAAAGCTTTCGCTACGTCCAAACTAATACGTGTAATAAAACTGATTTGTGGCATGTGAACCGAGCCATTCGGCATGGTGGGCGTTAAAATCACCAAGAATCACGATCTCTGCGGATGGGGTCTGCTGCAGCACGGGATCTGTAGCCATTTGGACATGGTCAATAAGAACAGGTTCCTACCTTCAATCCCACCGAGACGTTCTGGGTCTCGTTAAGGAAGAGCAAGGTCGGCTTTGCCGTCTCGGAATGGTAGTGGATGGCATTTAAGTTATAATGTAACCCCTGATCTTGCATAGGTCCACAGCAAGGGTGGAAGGGGGTGCTGTAGAGGTTTTGCTCTGTTTGCCTCGGTTTTTGGGACTGAACGGTAAGATGCCCCCCCAGGATACGAAGGGCTGACTAAGCGCCCACGCTCGGGCGGTGTTACGCTATCTGACCGTAAACGCCCAGCGGGGGATCCTCCAGAACTTGTGGTAC
>JAOCPS010096314.1:0-15686 GCA_025505425.1 Graphium colonna | reverse complement strand
AAAAATGTGTCAAATTTCGCGGAGAATACTTCGAAAAGCATTAAATACATTTTTAAATAGTAATGTTGTGTCATATCCTTGATTCCCGAAATTTTCAGTGCCAACCTCGTAATTGGTGGCAGATCAACAGACCAGACACGAATCAGTAGGGCGTAAGCACCCATCGCGGTTAGATCTATGCTAATTGTTCTTACATCCTGCTTACGAACACTTGAATTACAAATCGTTCATTAAACGACGACTTACAACACTGATAATTTTTGTACTTTATTTTCAGAAGGTAAATATTGGTGTCCCACGACACTACACGTTTTTTTATGCGTTTAAGAAATGGGGCTTGTATATACAAATATAAAGAAAGAAACATTTCGAAAGTTTGACGAAATCAATAGAACTAAAGTTCTATTTTCATTTATTTTCATTTTTGTCTAATTTATGATAATGTTGTATTATTATTTCTTTTAAATAATTTGTTTTCGGTTTAGAATGAGAAATCGTGAACAAAGTTATCTATAGCAATATTAAAAAAAAAGATAAAATACAAGCTACAAACGAAGAGTGGAATTTTGTGACGGATATTGTATGTTTATTTTTTTACTATCACACATAATAAAAATAAACACATTTACTTATAGGGTAAATAATCATTAGCATAGCGTTACCAACACTGACTTTTATATTTCATTGGAACAATCGCACGACACGGTTTTGACAAGAAAAATGGTTCCCAAATTGAATCGCTTTTATCAAGAGTGTGTGCTATTACCAGAAATAATTTTTGTAAAACGCTAGATCCTAGGAAAGCAAGATCATTGGCTTTGCTTCCAATATTTCTTTGAGGTCAATGCAGGTCAGGAAACAGACATTGGCTCTCTATCTGAATATAACAGTCGTGGGCTGGTTTATCACAACTTCATATTGACCATTTAATTTGAAACATTTTTCTTTTTTTACTTGCATATAATAGTTATTTAAATGTTATATTCTTATACATGTTATTTGGAAAATAAATATATTAGTTTCGCCGTTTGTTTTACGCCGGTTCTTCCCAGGTCAATGATTTACTTTCCTAACCAGTAAAAGTATTCTTGGCCATCAAGGAGCAAGTATTATCACTTTAATGTTGAATAAAGAAATTTGTTTTTATTGTCAATATCTTTAAACGTATAATTGTAGGTTTAAGGGTTTTGCATATTGTGTTTATTTTATGATTATTACATTTAAATTTTTTTTTTGGAATGGCATACAAACGAGTACACGGTTCACCTGATGGTGAGTGATCCCGTCACCCATAGACACACGCAACATTCAAGACTCGCGAGTGCGAAAGTTGTTAACCTAGGAATTTAGATAGATGAGGTTTATTGGATACGATGAGGTCGGGATTATGTAAAAACAATTTGGAAGTGCCAGAATTATTTCTGGTAAGACACATTCTTGGTAAAAGCGATTCAATTTGGGAACCATTTTTTTTGGCTTAACCGTGTCGTCCAAATAAAAGTGAGTGTTGGTAATGCAAATTATTTATCCTGTAAGTAAATGTTGTTTATTTTTATTATGTGTGATAGTAAAAAAATGGCTAGTTATTTAATTATGAACATACAATATCTGTTACCAAATTCCACTCTTCGTTTGTAGCTTATATTTCACCTTATTTTAAATATTTCCATCGATAACTTTGTTCACGCGGTTTCTCAATCTAAAACAAAGACAAATTATTTAAAAGAAATAATAATAAAACTTGTCGTAAATTAGACAAATAATGCAATTAAATGAAAATAGTACTTAACTTCTCTTGATTTAGTCAAACTGCCAATAATACTCCCCGTGTTACTGGTGGTGTCGCTGGACATCGCAAACGCCTTCAACACGATCCCCTGGACGACGGAGGCGCTGTGATACGACCGCGTCCCGGGGTACCTCAGGCGCGTCTTTGCGGACTACTTCGTAGACCGGCCATTTATTACCCGGCCTGGGAGCGGGTGGTCCGCAGAAACATGACGTGCGGTGTTCTCCTGGGGTCAGTCTTCGGACCGCTATTGTGTAACATCGGATACGATTGGGTCCTGCGCGGTGCCAACCTCCGGGATGTCGGCGTGCTATGCTACGCCGACGATAGTTACGTTCCGTGCCCTGGACACGAAATTGGAAGGAACGGTTCGACAAGTGTAATGACAAGTGATGAGACTCAAAGGTAGGTAGCTTGACAGGAGGTATGTGGGTTTACCTGGCTTAAGTATGCCAATTACTGTGGCTTCCTTCCATTCTTCTGGAAAGGAGCCACTGGAGAGGTATATATTTAATACATTTACTAGGAGACAGATAACTGGGTCTGGGAGGTATAAAATTATTTTATTTTATATAAGGTCGGGGCGAGGTGCAAATTTAGGCTTTAGGCCTTTAATAATTAGTTGCACCTCTTCTGAGATCACTGGTTTAAGGGATCCCTCTTCCGGTGGTAAGGCTACCCTATTACGGAACTCGACCTCCACCTTTGACAGGTGAGGCTCGTCTATGTACGCACGCGATGGGATACATTTTAGCTCTAAGTCTTGTCCGCTAAGCATTCGGCTTTCGCTAAGCTCATCTAAGGCAAATGAAACGCCGTCGGCCCGGGCTAAGGGCGGAACTATCATATAAGGGTTGGTTGTCATCACCTTCGCTAACTAACAGTATGCTGTATGCGAAGGCGTGAGATTGCTCAGCAGATGGTCCTACCTTTGCAGCTTGAGCTTCGCGATGCGGTACTTGACCTCGTCTTGGAGACGCCAAAGGTGGTCCCTATGTTCACGAGATCTGTAACGATCGAAGATTCTAATGACTTTGTTCTTTTTTCGGAGCAGTTGACCAGCAGTTTTCAGATATCGTGGGGAAGCTCATCATGTTGGTTGCCCAATACAAGCACCCTCTTTGCAGATTCTCCTGCAGCTAATCGAAGTTGGAATTTTAGGTATCGAGGAGCACTGCTTTCTGTATTTGAGCCAGAAGCGGACTGTCGCGGAGTTCCAGCCGCTTCAGATGTTGTAAGAGATTGACTAGGATTAACCCGTTCGCAGAGACGACTATAGGGATCATTTTGGTCGACATTGGGCCCCATTATTATTATTATTCATGGGTGTAATAAACTATTGTAAAATACTAAATAAAATATGTCATTCTAACATACGTAAATACGAAATAAAAAAGTCATGAATAAGATGGGTATACCAGATCACCCGATTTTCCTTGTGCAGAATCTGTACCATGACGGCAATTCCAGGATCAGAATAGAAGATACTATATCAGAATCCTTCTAGACTCCTTAATAACTCATTAATAATTTACGCTTTGCAGATGATACTACCATTATAAGTTCTAATAAAATCGAACTAGCCGAGCTTTTGCAAAATGTTCAAAAAGTGAGCGTGGGGTATGGCCTTTACATCAATCGGGCTTAGACAAAGCTCTTGTTTGTGGCTTGAGCGGGCACGTAATAGCAAACGAGATAATCTCGATACCGTAGATACATTTATCTATCTGGGATCTTTACTTGCCGCGGAGATCGACTGTGAAAAAATGGTTTTGAGAAAAGCGCAGATTGCGAAGGCAGCGGTAAAGCGGCTAGGGAACATCTGAAGGAACAGAGGTATTAGCCTAAAGACAACAACAAAGCTGATGAGAATCCTGATCTTCTCTTTATTTGTATACGCTTCAGAAACCTGGACTCAGAAGACACGCAATTGGAGCAGGATTGATGCATTCGAAAGTAGCGCAAAATGCTATGCACCACCAATTGGACAGCACGTTGCACGTCTACAAACAGAAGGCAGAAAACCATGTGCAGTGGAGAGCTTTGGTGCGGAAGATAAAGGCCTTAAATGGTCACGACCCTCACTCATAAGGAAACGAGGAACAAGAAATGTAACTTAAGTATCTTGATTACGGTTCTAAATAGTTAAATTTGGTTTGAATGCTGTCACCGTGACAGATTTTTTAAAATCATATATATGCAAGATCGTGTTACATATATTTATATTCTACATTTTATTGTAAACTATTACTTTGATAATTCTTTTAATATTTGTAATAATAGTTCATTGTATACAATAATATTAGTTGTGGATATATTTAGACATGGTATAATAATTTTCATAATGCAACACAGCGACATTTCTGGATATAAAAGAGCAATGGATTATTAAGTCTTTCTTTCATTTCGTTACACGTGTTATGCAGTATGGCTGCCGGAAAATCCTATTCTAATCCTCTACCTCCTACTTCTCATCTTAAAAATCGACACTATTATTCCCTAAATTAACAAATTTATCACTAAATTTTTGCTATTTAAATTAATATCGAGAAAAAACCGCCAATATGCTAGAGATTAACTGCAGTTTAGGTATTTAAGGTTTATTTTAGTTTTAATATATCTAAATTATGAATTTGTTTGGATACATATTTTCTAACACATGCATTTGAACAGATTCATATTCTTCTTAATTTTAAAAAGCTGTTTACCTTCATCGTCGAATGAATATTAAATTATTAAAGCTATCATTTAAATATTCAAATAAAACCATAACCTGCTTACGATATAAAGGCTGTGAAACCTAACAATTGACTAGTGATATTTTTGACCAATGTGGAATTGTGATCATGAAATCGGTATGTAGTGCTTTCCGTCCAATAGTTATAAAAAATGAAATGATATTTTGTATAAAATAATTTAATAGTAGCAACATTCAGTGTTTTGTTTCGTTTTTTACCCAGAACAATAAAGAGATAAATTTTATATGATATCACCAAGTATTAAGTTAAAAATAATTAAATAATAAATATTAGTGACATAATTTGATCTGAGAAATTAATAAACGCTCTTTTGTAACATAAATATATGTATCTTTCCGATAGATAATAAGCCTGTGCCTGTTAACTCTGGCACTTGCTGCTCCACCTCCAGCGGCTAATTCTCCAGATAGCAAAAAAGCTGAAATATTAGTATTTAAAAACGAGAACGATGGATTGGGACCATACAAGTTCAGGTTAATAATATTTACATTATATAAAATGATTAAGATTTCTGAAATTGTATGTTTTGCATCAAGGGCTCCTTGAGTTAGTAGGCTATTTTTAATAATGCTTGGACTAGTGTTCACAACGGTTTAGTTGAATCTGAAATTGAAATTGAGGTGGACTTTAACCCTAAAGCAGATGGAATTTCATGCAACATAGAAACAAAAAGCAACAAAACTACATATCAAGTTAATTTTTATACTATGTATTTCACATAAGATAGTTAATAAAATGGTATTTTAAAAAGTTTGCTCGGATTTCTTATCAAGGGCGTATTGCACAATATCTCATAATTTTATCTATTTGACAACATTGTAAAATGTAACTTGGATTAAAATAAAACGAAAGAAAACACCAACTTCCTAGTAAATCAGAAACATTTGATGAAGGAAACCGGTCTCATGGAACATTCTAGTATTAGCGTATGAATTCGAGCGGACACACGTCAAACAAAACTCGATCAAAGTTTTAATGAGTTAGATTATTTAATATAAAATAAGTAAAAAGTAACAGCCCATTTTTAAATATCCCACTGCTGGGCAAAGGCCTCCCCTAGACATAGGGTATAGGGTATAGTTCACCATGTGATCCAAGTACGAATTGGCGGACGTCACATATCTCATATATTATTTCTTAGATATGCAGGTTTCCTAACGATGTTTTTCTTCGCCGCAGAGCACGTGGTAAGCACTTAACATTGCAATTAGAAAATTAACAATTTCATTGCTGCCGCAGCCGGAGACCGAACTCAATTTCGCCCCGTGTAAACAGAATTGAAGGCGAGCGCTCGGACACTGAGCTACCACAGCTCCTTATAAAATAAGGTTTCTTTTGAATATTGGCTTCAGACTAATTTATTCACCGATTTTCCATCGACGCAGGATTCTATCAGGATCCAAAATCTCTGATTCATAAAGCAAAGCCTTAATCACTAGGCCACCGATACAGTTTAATATTTCATATATATGGTTTTCATTAAATAAATGCTATAAATAAATTTAAGTTTGTAGTGCATGGGCAAATTACAAACATATATTCCACAACTACAAATACCCAGATCCTAAATAATTATCCAAAAGCCTTTCAAATAATTCTTTCGAGCGGAAATCGAACCCACAACAGAAGCCAATGACTTAGCAGTTGCAATATACGAAATATAATAGTTAAAATTTGTAGTCAAAATTTGCCTTTTGTATATCTCATAATTAATATAGATAAAGAAAAATCCGGAACAGCGTATGCTGCTATGCTTATTAAAATCCTCCTGACCGAATTACGGCCACGGCGGCCAATCTCATCTGAGATTGACCAACTGCGCAGAAGATATTATAGTGCACAAGTGTACATGCAACGCAGGTGCACTCTATGTTCCTTTACTCTCATAGCCCGATGGGACGGATAACCGACACGATCGGAGAGAGATCAGGCGCAGGACCGACTTTTCACATGCCCATCCGACGCATGGATCGTCTTTCTTTTCAGGCAATCGGGTGATCAGTCCGCATTGCCCTAATCCAACCAAGAAACAACAGCACAAAGTCATTATCCCCCCACGGGATTCGAACCCATGACCTCAAGTTTACAAAGCAAGGCTCCATACCACTAGGCTACGGAGGCGGCTTTTATGGCTATTATAGATTGCCACACAAATATGAATGCGAAAATGGATCGGAATTCTTTCAACTGTGACGTTTAATATTCTTTAAATAAAAGTCTATTTATTCATTTATTTATTAAGGTTTACCAACAGTTGTTACACTTAACTTAAAGTACAAAATACAATGCAATAAAAATACATAGCAAAGCGTACAAACCAATTATAGGTAAACACTGCATGCACAAATATTTATGAAAAAAGCTACACTAAAATGTCTTATACAATAATAGTGTACGAAGTTCGGCGTTCGCTGGCTGCTCAAGTTGCTTACCTGCATTGACTTGAAGCCCGATTGACTACGCCTAATAACGCGTTAATATGTGTACGATTACCCAAATATAAGAACCGGTCTCATAACGACATCTAGAATGTTCAAAGGAAATACTATTATAGTCTCTTGAACAACTTTAAAACTATCAGGGTTGTATTATGACTGAATTGGTATAAAGGTATTAAAATGAAATGAAAGGCTCAATATTAAAATGAAATTAAGAAACTGACCATTATTTAAAATTTGATCACTATGTTTACAACATCTATCTGGAAATATAAGTACATTGGAAAAATTATAGCTTCTAATATTTTTGTTGAAACATTTCGTTTTCGCAGATATGAACAGAGCGATGGTACGAAGCACTTTCAGAACGGTAAAGTTGTTGATGGTCACATTGTCATAAAGGGAAGATATACATTCGTTGGGCAAAATGGCGTCATTTACTCTGTAAAGTATGTTGCTGATGAAAACGGCTATCAACCTGAAATTGAAGAGGGATCTGGACCTGGCTCAGTTGACCCCAGCATACTTCAATCTTTGCTGGGTGGTTAACCCAATATTTTAATGTTAATAAATGTAAAATATATAAAACTATAAAATTTTTAATTGTGGGTATTAATAAACTAAAATTCATTATCATAAAACTAAACTTAAAGCAAAAAGTTTTAACATGTATTTTTCGGGATTTCAGAAGACGAAAGAGCATAAAATTTGACACAATCAAAGTTGAAATAGAAAAGAAGTGCAGTAAGATATTTTTTATAACCTGTAATAGAAATACAATAAATTATTAAACAAAGTCATTACACATACTTACAAAGAAATAAATAATATGTCATGTGATTTTTTCTAGATTCTTTTCCGTCGGAAAGCCAGGGCCTGTATCGTTACTAGTTTTTTTAGTCTTAAAACTATCTAGTCATATCGAGATCTAGTTTTTAAACGAACTAGCTGTAAAGCTTCGTCTAACGCAATAACAGTACTTTTATTATAACTATTCATTGGGCCAGAAGCTTTAAAGTCCGGAAAGGGTTTGCTTAGCCCAAATTATTAGAACTACAAAAGCTTATCGCCTGGGCTGTCTCCGCCATGTGAATTGATGCTGATCATTCTGCTAAGAAAGTATATCTGGGACGATTTACCGGACGATGGCCCTTGGGCGACCTGCATGGAATGGACAGAACAGTTCTTTTTTTTTAGTGGCGGCCTAGGTATCGCTAAATTGACGCCGTTGAGTTGGATAACATGACCCTAACGCCGGCAGTGGCGGGAGATGGCACAGGATCGTCATAAATGGCGAAATCTCGTGTCAGAGGTCGAGACCCACTTTAGGATTGTAGACCACAGCTGTAGTTAATATTTATTTGAATTCCACATAAAAATTAGCTTATTGTAATATTTATAACACATTTTAATGTTATTTATCTTTTGTTATAACTATTCTTAAATTAAGGCCTCATATTTGCTTTGTTTTTGATGTATAATCGTGATTATGCTTGATGTAAAATATGTTCGCGCCCCAAGCAGTGGCACTCATCAATATAGCTTCAATTTAACTAATATTTGGTATGGTGCCGTCCTCCGCTACGCACAAACGAGCCATACGGATGCATTTGCAATTGTATCACTCAATTGCTCACAATCCCACCTCTGGACCGTTGTTCATCGTGGATTAACGCCATAATATTCTTGCGCCTACGCTACATAGAGATAAATTTGCCGCGCTTCCAATCCGTTATCAAAGATTCGCGAGTGTTGCGTTGAGGACAGCTACCATAACTAGTGACCGGATCACCGCCGTTTACCAGTGCAGATTGCAGGAAGGAAGAGGTCAGTCTGTCCAAACCATATCCACTCATTGCTCCATGCTGACATGTCCGTCACATCCACCAGCTTCGCCCCATGTTAGCGTGTTCGATTCATATAGGTTGGGTAACGCACTAACAAAATAAAAATATAAATTATACGATTGACGATTGAGAAGTTTAGTCGTCATTCGACTAGGCTTAAATAATATTTGCGTTATTAGGAATAAAAATTTATAACTAAAAAATATTTATCGTTTACTGTAAATATTTTAGTAAAAAAATAGTAAAGCTTGCAGTGTTAGTCATTAATAAACTAAAAATTGGAACAAAAATTATCAATAGCCGTCACGGGACAAAACCAGTTATTCCCTGAGGGCTCAGGGGACAACTGGTGGTTTTGTCCACCGCCGCGTTTTGTTTTAATGAAGAAACAATCTCAGCATCTTTTCCCGATACGTGTTACCACCGGTATGTCATACTTTCGCCCTATGTGAGGATGATAGTTGCGAGGTGCGTTCATTGATGAGTCACATGAACGAATATGAATGAATATTCTTAATTGAGCTCTACAAGGACAAATAAAATAAATTATCATAATATATAAAATAAAAGGGTACAAAGGGCGGCCGTATTACTGATAGCAATTTCTTCCAAGCAACCGTTATGCTCCATAGTCCAACGCCAGTATTAGACGCGCCCCCTTAAATAGGCTCTATGTGCTCCCTAATTTCCCTACTATGTACTGGCTGGGATATCTATACATAGATAATAAACTATGATACAAATACATGATAAAATATATCATTATAGAATATATATACGGAATAAATTACATAAAACATTTATTGTTATTAATATATAAAACAGCAAAGTGTCAGTGTAATGTAAACATACCTTACACTTTGGAGATTCTAACTAAAAGTAATTAAGGTAAAAATATTCTTTATCAAATGAAATACGCCATGCGCCTCTTGTAACAAAGGACTATGGGGGATTTTGTTTACTTAGTCCCCGGTTTTGGGCGTCAGTTATTTCAATCGAACCCCAAAAAACCAAAACTTTCCATCAAAACTGTTTCACGTAAATAATAGTACATTTTATTTAAAGGAATAAAATAGAGGCTGAAGTAAAAATAATTTAAATATAATGTTTGACACATTGTCAAACGTTTCATTCAGATTCAAATATTCAAATTAATTTTATGTTGTTGTAAGTGTTGACAAATTGTTATAAAGATTTAATATAGAATCAAAATTGTGTTCATGTACAATTTTTTTATTCATTAAAAATATTGACAGAGGTTACTTGCGGTGCCTCCACAAAGATATAAATGATAGAGATAGAAAAGGAGACAGTAGGCATTACCATCCAGTAGACTTACAAAGTAAGTTAGTTTGTAAGTTAGTTTAATGCAAGCTTCATGTGCTTTCTTTATTAAGGGATTGAGTGCGAATTATCCTAACCTCATAGAAACTCCTCTTTTATCACAAAGTTTGGAAACTTTTAAAAAAACAATACTTGCCCGATTTTTAGATCATGCCCAAAAATTGTTTCATCCTAATTCTCATACACTTGGCATCCTAAGACATTGTGTCCTTGTTCTCAAATTTGTATAGCTTCTTCCTCTGAGTCCAGTTTGTAAATACACTGGTATTTTGAATGAAATTAATATAAGCCTTATGACAACTTTCGAAAAAAATAAAAAAATGTATGCTTTTATGAATTAAACTCAACTCAAGCCACATATACGCATCGGCGGCATAAGTATTAGGAAAATTTTAAGTATTGTTTTGCCGGTTTTCATTACTTACGTGCATAGTGTAACCTTTTCGAATCACAAAATTGTGCACCAATCGAATTTCTCGTTTGCTTAGAAGGCAAAGATGTCTTGGGTGGCTTTCTGCCCTAACGAAAATAATTCACTGGAAGTTCATCATCAAAACCAGTGGGATATTCCGTTGATGAAAATCCACCGAGAATCGTTCTTCTAGTGCCATTGATCGCGCCCGTTTTCTTGGTGTCTCCTCATAGGATTGTAGTCACTGGCTACAAGCTCTTCCATCAAGCAATTTAGGTAAATTGCTTGATGACAAAAACTTACGCGTTGCCGTGGGAATCCGTTTAGGCGCTCCGTTATGTGAACCACATATGTGTCCATGTTGTTCTTATGTCAATATTTTACGTAAACACGGAAAAGTTTCAAAAAAACACGAAAAAACTTTTTCGTGTTTTTCCCACTATGGCTCTCTGAACGAAATCGTCTAAAAGGCTTTTGATTCACTATAAATTTTCCCTCAATTTTTGAGCCCTGTGGCATTTTTCGCGATGATGGCAAGAGAGCCACCGGTTTTACCTAGATCCCTTGGGAGAGAGACAAAGCCTTTGTTGGGGACGCAGATTGCGTTGACACATTGGCTGCCTCTCATCTAGTATATAAAATTAAAATATTAAAGATTTCATGGAAGGCTAGGCGGCATCAGGGTCAGCTGAAGTGAGCAAAGTGTTGCAACCATGAATATGTCTGTGAGGACTACTTATTTATGCTACTGGCACTGGAGACGTTATGTCCGTGGAATCCAAGAACCGATAATTTTTTTAAAATAAATTTTATAAAATTATTACTGCAACTGTTGATGAAAGAGCTGGTTCTTTTTTCACCTAAAGGTAAAATGTATCTATTTAGCGAGGAAATGCAGCCAACGCTCTATTCACTAAGCTGCAAAGAGTACGATTATTTTATAGTAGTTAGGTTAGTTCTATTGATTTGTAAATATTTTTCTAAATAAATATATTAAAATGGCATATTTAAAAATAAAACTTTACGTGGGGATAGCTACACCACTAGTTGAGAAGTTCAATATGTGCAACAAGAAATATTTATGGGGTATTATGCTCTCCAACCTTTAAAACCACAATATTGTTATCAATCCTGAAATGTTTTAGTTTTAAAACTAATTTGATGTCTCCGAGTCTGTGAAAATATTCATATAAATATATAATAATGCTGAATGATTCTGGTACATTCAGAGATAGATAAATACTCAGACAATATATATCGCTAACAAAAGTGAGTTAAAATAGGCTTATTTAATCGCGAATTTTTACATTTATAAAGATAAATTTTATACATCTACTAAGTCACCAGAACCAGTTTTTAATTAATAATAAACCATGCCAAACGTTTTTTATTATGGTATCTTAAAATAAAGCTATATTCGACCTCACTGTTAAGGAAAAAACAAAAATTAATATAGCTACACAGATTGAATAATCGTGAATAATTAACCGACAACTTTATCGTTATATTGAAGTTAAGCTCAGACGTCTTTCATAAAAAAGGTTCTGAAACACAATGAAACATTTTCAATATTTCTTAGTGTCAGGTAATTTTCAAATTTCTGCTACATTAACATAACCATAAAAGCAGATGTAGAATTTCCGAAAAAGTTTTTTTTTAATTTTATCTCTAAGAATAAATAATATGTCCAGATTGTTCACACAAAATTTACGACGGAACGTAAATGTTTTTTTGGCAAACTCAGATTTATTTATTATTAAACAGCAATTCGTTTGACCTTTTCACGTATGGTCTAGGTATTTAAATATTACCACAAAAACAAGACCTCTGTTTCAGATATAAAGATTGAAAACGTGAGCTAGCGTTTAGTGTTATTTTTTGATTAAAGTGTACAATTCCTAGAAAATTATGAAAGAGGTATGTATTGCGAGTACTGCCAGTCAGTAAAAATAATAAATTTTATTTTAAATATTAATGAGAATATAAAATTTCTTTTATAGATAATAGCCCAGTGTTTGTTAGGGCAAGAGCCCTTGCTGCTACCCATCAACATCTTACATTTTTGACAGCTAAAACGCTAAACACTTCTATATGAAAATGATAACATTGGATTTGGCTCATTTAGATTTTCGTAAGCAACCTATATATTTTTTACTAGACATGTTAATCAGAATAAATTCTGCCATTCAGTATTTTATAACTTTTAAGTATAAAATAACACAGTATTTAATACAGATACATTTTGGTGTTGGCAGGTACGAACAAAGCGATAGAACAAAACACGAACAACAGAGCGACTTGGTCGACGAGGGATATGGGAATCGACGACTTGTTGTGAAGGGAAAGTACACGTACGTTGGACACCAGACGGCGTTGTTTACGTTATTAGATATGTCACCGATAAAAACGGTTACCAATCTGAGGTTGAAAAGAGTCAAATTGAACGAAAGGAATCTAGTGGCCCTCGGCAAGAACTTGGTCTTTTACTTCCTTCACTCCTTGGATGAAAGAATAAGATTTCATGCTATTATATTTATAAATAAAATGAGTAAGACAAATATTAACTTCATTTATTTACCTACTATTTTTATTTTACTCTGCAGGTCTAAATTACTTGTATGACATCGCCATACTACCCGTATAGCGATATGACAAACAAGTAATTTAAAATGAAGTGAGAAAGAGATATGTTTAATAAAGCAATATTTTTTAAGAAAACGAAGAAAGGCATTAGTAAAAAAAGAAAGAAATAAACTTTTGCCACAAAATGTTTTGCTGCTTTTATGACACTTTGTTTAACTGAAGCACTGTTTGAAAAGACTGGTGGCTACGTTCGAAAAGAAGCATTGGGCCGATGACTCAAGACGTCAGAGCGCGACGACTGCTTTATTATGATGAGTTCTTTGCAAAACTGCCACATAAATGCGGTTCAGTTAGGACAACAGCTTCAGGAATCTTTAATACAAGCATCAGTAGGTGCACTTACAAAAACGAGCATTAACTACACACAAGCAAGTAGATTGTCGAAAATGTTCCATCTAAATTGGACGTTTGATTGACAACGTTGCACTGTCATTTTCTCTGATGAATGCAAGACGCATGGTCACAATGAATGCTTAAGAATATAAATAATGCAAATTTCCCAATGCTGCATACGCGACGGTGTTGTCTGTGTCAGTGGATTTGTCTTTTGACTGTCTTAACACAAAAACTGACATTTCTCATCACCGGGCCCAACTCTGGCTGAAAAGCAAGGGGATTAACAGGTCAGGGATACGTGGAAAGAGTCTCTGAAGATTGCGTCAGGCTTTTTGCTAGTTTACGGTTGAAGAACTAACTCTAATCATTGATATTTCTTGTAAAAATAAAGTCCTTGTGACCGAATCTCAATCACGGCGTCCAATATACTTACAGATCAGCCAACTGCGCAGGAGATATTATAGTTCACAAGTTTACGCGCAGAAACATGTATACTCTCTGTTCCTTACCTCTCAAAGTCCGATGGAATGGACATACGAGACGACCGCAGAGAGATCAGGCGCAGGACCGACTTTTTGCATCTCCATCCGACGCATGAACCATCTTTCTTTTTAGGCAATTAGAGGATCAGCTGGCAATCATAATCTAACCAAGAAGCAACAACATAAAGTTATTCCAGACGGGATTTGAACTCACGACCTGCGCTTTTCAAATCAAGAACCCATAGTGGTATGGGTTCTTGATTTGAAAACCGTATAGGCGTTAGTTGCTTGAACATCATACATCCAGGGCGTCGGTGTTAACGCCATGAAGTGGCCTGCTCCTAGCCTAGACCTAAATCCAATTGAGTATGATTGGGACGAGCTAAAAAGAAGATACTATGCCTATAAGTGAGCAAGCAATGCATACAGAACGTAATCAAAGACGAATGGGATACAATCCCACATTTAAAAAGTATATCAAGTCGATATTCGGTAAAGTGACACTAAAATATTCAGAATATCTCTCCGGAACGGCCATTCGACAACCCCAAAGCCACATATACTTTTTTAAAGTTTTGTTGACGGTGGTGCTACCTTCCAGCAAGTGTTGAGTGAAGTGCATTTTATATATTTATTTTATTGCATTATTGCAAAACCATTCTTTACCAGTAAACCCTGGTGTGGTAGAAGATATTACATTTAACCATCCAAGCATCAGCAACAAACCGACAAGACATCAAGTTCCATTTAGGTATGTATTTGTGTTTTATTTTAACGAAATTGTACTTTTTTAAAATTAAACAACTTTTCGGATTTTATCGCGGTTTATTTTTAAATTTTGTCACCCGACGTTTCAAACCCTTTACAGCGTTCATGGTCAGGGATAAGACTGAGATGTTTGATTTCCTGGTGTCATTTGTTAATCCTACATACCGTCAGCTTGTCATCAAAGATCTCTGACCTACATACCCGTGACCATGAACGCTGTAAAGGGCTTGAAACGCCGGGTGATAAAATTTAAAAATAAACCGCGATAAAAACAGTAAAGTTGTTAAAATTAAAAATGTCTAATATTCGCAAAGTCTCAAAACGAAATTGTACTTACTTTATAAATATTAATAAAGTTGAACTCTACCAAACGAGTTTTATTATTGCATCCTAATACATCCTAATAGATCCTTGGGGGAGGCCTATGTCCTGCAGTGGACGTCTTTCGGCTGAATGGATGGATGGATGGATGGATCCTGATACACGTCATCACGAATTAATATAGCTAGCCGCTAGCTTAAAAACAGTTATGACATAAAATTCAATTAATAATTTATATTAAACCCAAGTCTTTCCTATTAAAATAAAACGCTTAGCAACGGAAGAAAACATTTAGAGTACTCATTTAGTAGTCTCATTATTTTCAAGACTGCCCGATCGATTCGTTTTAGTGACCGTCTTCATCAATATTAGATATTAGAATAAATTAGTGGAATTTTCGAATATTTTCATTGGTTCATTAACACTTGTAAACTAAATCTAAACAATATGTTTCATCTTTATTTTTGCAAATACCCGACAGAACCAAACATCCCGAACGTGTTCTGTCTTTTCCTATATAGTAGCTATGCGTTGACCTTTCAGCGCA